>BLSH010541697.1:401564-426741 GCA_018402905.1 Glandirana rugosa
GCCCCCCCCCCCCCCCCCCCCATTTTACTGACACTCCGTAGCTGCATTTGTTGATGCCTTGTTAAAGAAGGACCTGCTGTGCCATTTGGTATCTCCTTGGCTTGCTCAGGTTGCTGCTTGGGGTTAATGGGTCTGCTAGTGTTTTGTAGTAATGTCTTGGAAAATGACTAAGTGGTGCGTATGTTTGGAGAAAATAGCTGTTTGGAAGTTTGAAGAAAATATTGGACACTCATGTGTTTCTGCTGCTGATCTATTTTCAACCTCTGCTATCTTGTCTCTTACCATGGCCATTCCAAGTCACTAAATATAATTTTGTGGCATAGTTAAAGAATATGGAAACTCTCACCTTGTAAAACCACTCATTTAGTTTAAAATGGAAATCAAATACAAAACATTTGTGTATACATCTAAAAGAAAAACAATAAGTACCTTTTTTCCCTTTTTTTTTGATCATATAATCCCTGTTTTTGGCTGCATCAGGATCCCAGGGAGGAGACACAGCAGCGCACACTGGTCTTCCCAGAGAATGGCTGTGCAAGCATGAAATGTCAGCAGAAGTCTGATCATTGGAGGAGAGCACACTGAGTTCCCAGCAAAGCTTGGAAACTGACCATGCTGCACTCTCCTGCCTTGTGTGGTCAGTTTTTAATAGAAAAGCAGAAGGACTGGCAGGAACACCAGGTATTTCACACAAAGGAAGCAATATAAAGAGAACAGGATACTTTTCATATAAGGGAAATGGTACAGCAGGCATATATCAGGAATATTAAAGGTTGGCTTTAAGAAGGTCATGAAGAAGTAGAGATTATTGCACAGCTATAAATCGGCTTCAGGTTTACACTGCCAGGCAGAAGAGAGGTTCTACACTTGCCTCCATTGGAATCCACCACCTTGCAAAAGGATGAACAGCTGCTGGAGAATGTGGTGATTCTTCTTGCATGTTTTTGGAGTGTTATAATAACAATGAAAATCATTTTAACCAGCTTCCGACCACCCACCGTGGCTTGATGGCGGCAACTTGGCTCATTATCGCGAAACGCCGTCACCTGGCGGCTGCGAGAAGGAGTATTGTGAGTGCGCGTGTGCCCCTGGAGGCACACTCACTGTGTTCCGGGGGGGGGGGGGGGGGCAGGGAGCGGGACATCGAGTCTGCCGGTTACCCAGGGTTAACCCCCCCGGAGCGAAAGAACGGTGGTCTGTGTATGTAAACATGGATCTCCGTTCTGACAGAGGGGGAAAGGATGTGATCACAGGCTCCCTGTATATGGGGGCCATGATTACTTCCCTCCCCCAGCCAACCCAGCCCCCATACTGTTAGAACACACTGTAATAACATCTAGGTACTCCGTCCACACATTTGTAATGTTTTCTAGCAGTTCTTGATTATGGGCTAAGTGGGAGGGGAAGCGCCCGGTTCTAACGTGTTTAGGTGGTTCGAGCCCTGATAATGTTAAGGCAAGTGGGGCGTGGTCTGAGATTACCATTTCTAGGATTTGTGGGTGGGGGGAGAACTGGAGCATAGGTGAATTACAAAAAAAATAGTGTACTCTTTGCCAACTGGGTTGGCTAGTCTCCACACATTAAGTTGGAGAGCTTCAGGGGAAGTGGCTTAGAGGAGTCATGGGGGAGGGAAATGATGCCTCTGGTGGGGTTTATCTCGCGTTCTGTCCTCCCGAAGGTGCATTGCAGTGTTAAAATCTCCACCTAGTAACAGTGGAGGGCAAGTCTGGAAGAGAGGTTTTGGAAGAATATTTTGAGGGGGAGTTCGGAGCGTAGGTGTTGGCGAGTACTATGTGCCTGGTAGCTAGTTTGCATTTCAGGATCACCACCCTGCCCACCTCATCCCTCTCCTCTGATATAACCTCATGGGACAGGTTTTTATGTAAAATAATAAGGACCCCAGCTTTACCTTTGATTGCGGGCGAGCCATATATTGTCCCCACCCATAGTTTACACATGCGTGGGAAATCCTCTTCTGTCAGATGTGTCTCCTATAGGAGCACTACATCAATTTTAAGATGTTTGAGATGACGCAGAATGGCCATTCCTTTATGGGGAGATCTTAACCCCTTGACATTCCATGAGATTACTGTTATGGCGTGTCAAAGGTTACAGGAGGTTTAGTAAGAGGAGTATGTAAATGTGAAAGGGTAATTGTCAGGGTTACCAGGAGGCCATGGCCCAGGAAGGGGTAGAGGTTCGGTGGTTGCACATGCTTATATGGGGAAGGTATGGAGGGGTATGTGACCCAACAATGGTTGAAATAAAAAAAAAAATAAAACACACCAGAGAACTGGGGACTTCTCTTTTTTCCACATAGGAACAAACCTTTTAACAGGACAGCGCAATCGGAGATGCTTCCATTGGCCCAGACACAGCCATCTGTGGGAGGGTGTTTCCTGAGGACACCTGAAATCCCCTTGGCAGCGTGGTGTCGAAAGTGGCACCATCAACAGTTTGCCAGTGGAGAGATCTCTGGGAAGGCTGTGTTGACACTGAGGATACAAAACAACGTCATGAAAAATGCTCAGCTAGTATGCATGCTGTATCATATTTTAACAAGCAAATAACATAAGTGAGTGAGAGAACTCTGGCCTAGAATACTTGCGTGTAGTGAGTAACTGGTTTTAGCTGAGGAAAGTTACAGGGTTTCCAGTGGTCACTGATCAAGCAGGCCGTTTAGAGGGTCGTTGCTAGAAGAGGCTTGTTACTTGGGCTTGTTAGAGTAGCGGGCTCTTTTTGGGGAGTCCTTCCTGGGGCTGCACAAGTCTCTGTTAGTTGGCAATGGGGCAGATGCAGAGGCCTGTTGGGTGTCCATTGGAATATGAAGATAAGCCTGTAGATAGTTGCTTTTTCGGGTTGAGTGAAAGATATTTAGCATCCCCCGACAAGTCAGTGAAGCACAGAATAGCTGTATAAGATCGGTTGAATTTAATTCCTTTCTGGTAGAACAGATCGGCTGGAATGCTTTGCGATGCCTTGAAACGTCTTGCGAGTAATCCGCAAAGATTAGAAGCTTGTGCCCTTCAGTTGCAAGGATTTGGTGTTCCTGAAAGATCTGAGGAGGGCTACCCTGTCAGCATAATTCAAATAGCGTACTATTACAGGGCGGGGTTCCGATGATCATTAGAGGGAGACCCCAGGCGGTGCACCCGTTCAACTGTGCATGCGCCTGATAAACCCAGGGCCTGGGGCAGGCGATCGGCACATATTTCTGGCAAGGACATGCTGTTATAAGGTTCCCGAGAGGCCTAAAATCCTCAAATTGTTCCTTCTAGACCTATTGTCAAGGTCATCCAACTTGTCTAGAATATATTGTTGCATGTTAGTTATCTGTTGCTCACTTGCCTGTGCAGCTTGCATCTCGTCCTCAATGTCCGACATGCGGCTTTCCAGGTCTCCTAGGTGCTTGCTGTGTTCACCCATTTCCTTTTTGATTTGAATGATGCCTGCGGACATCGCCCGTTCCACTGCAGCCGTGATGGTAGGATAGAGCAGGGCGGCCACAGCCTGAGCTATTCTTGTATATTGCTCCTCGTTTGGTTCATTTGAGGAGAGTGGGCTGCTTTGCCACGAGCGGAGGTTCCCCTGCATGCTGGCCGTCGGCCATATTGGCCGCATGTGTGAATGCAGGTGGAGGGTCCATGCGGGATGCGGTGGGAGCGGGGGTGCCGCTGTGGAGCACATACCCGTCCGTATCTGCTGGTCCTCAGGTCTGCTATGAGGAGGAAGGAGGGTAGGTGCCCGTGAGCAGTGTTTGCCTGGCTTTGTATGCAGCTTGCTCCGGAGCTGCCGACACACACTCCTTCCTCATGTGGCACCGGAAATCCCTGTTTGGGGTTCTTGTGGGTCAGTTCCTTTGCACACCCCTCCACACCATTGCTTGAGTACATGTAATGCCTACTATACAAGTCCTGTTTTTCTTTGCCAGTGTCTAAAACTCACGTCAGTATAACCCACATGTCCAAGACGTACTTCAACCCCATGACCCTCATTGGGCTTTTAGAAACATATTTTATAGAAGGAACAGAAATCTTTTTTTGAAAGATTGGTTCACAAACTTTTGCTTGCATCTCTGGATATACTGTATGTCTTTGTTAATGTTTGACATATATATTTACTTTATTTTTTTAAACATAAGTAGCTTTTACTTTGGGTGGGGCTGGGATGATATTTAGGCTGTAAAGAGTGATGAGATGGGAATTGAGCACATGTCCTATGTTTCAAATATGACATCTGTTTGTGAAGAATGGTTTTACATGGGCACTCTTACTTACAAATGTGCTCAAACAGAAACCTTTAAGTTAACTCTTCAAATAAAGCTTCTCCCTTTCCAAAATACAAGTGATGCCCAATTAGCGTGAGGGATTGTCATACGTATAAAGGGGAAAAAAAATAGACTGTATCAACCAGCCTAAAGCACATCTTTCATGCACTTCATCTCCTTCATCTCTGTTCCTTTTACAGAAAGGTGGTCATGTTCTCAGATCCCCACACATCACCTCTTCTCTCTGTTAACAGCCAACGTGAATAATTTCTGTTTGCAGATGGATAGGCAAAGAATATAATAGACACTGCTTGACAAAAGGGGCTTAAAAAAGGAGAAACTGTTCAATGACAGTAAGATTTTTATTTTTATTTATTCTTTTTACACTTGTGACAGCATCATTATTCATTTTAAGTTACTTGAAAGGGTAAAGCAGTAAGTACAGCAAGCTGTGGGAGTAAAACATCCTCACCAGTTTCTGTTTCCAAGCAAAATAACTTAAATTGACTGAAGGCGCTGTCAGAAATTCAGTATGAGTGTAGTAGTTGGAGGCATGAGGGCTGAGAGCAGTAATAAGCTGCTGCTCTTGATCTGTCCAGACATCTGACACATTGCTCTGTCTCTTCTGAGTCTGTTTTCCTGAGCACCGTGACATACAAGGAACTGGATCAAATATCCCAGTGACACCCAATAGTATGCAGTGTCTACTAACAGAATCGCATAGAAGGCTTAACTTGAAGTACTGACATGTTGTAGCAGAGTAGATGAATTATTCAGGCCCTGTCACTCAGCGGAGTACCAGTGATTCAAAAACACAAAGGCAGTCAATGAGAAAATAAATTTGATTCTACTGAGTAAATAAAACTGACTGTTAGAAATCACTGTCCAATAGGGTGGTGTGCATTTGTAGCAATGTGGGCAACTGTTTCACATTTGCTTTTTTTTTTTCTATACTCTGGTTTTGCAAATCAGCCTCTCTCCAGATGGGTTTCCTGGCTGTTTCTCTGATTAACCATAGGTTCACACCTATGCGGCTGCACTTTCTGCGGTTTTTCAGTTCTTTACCGCGCTTTTCCTGCAATGTTGCCGTAATTTGCGTTTTTTTGTGGTGGGGGGATGTGTTGCTAGGCAGATTTAAAAACACAAATCACTGCAAAATCGCACTAAAAAAACACGTGTGTTTCTGGTGCAGCTCCATTGAAGTCTATTGCGTACAAAGCACTAACTGCAGTGAGAAAAAAGTCCCCGACCCTTTCCAAAAAACGCAACGCCGCGAAATGCACAGATGTGAACTACATGAAACATAAATGTAAGCGTAAGATAGTGTTGCCTTAGTGAGATGTGGTGTGGTCTGTAGAAGTAGTAGAATCATAAATTTAGTTTAATTCTGTGTTATTAAAAATATAGTATTCAGGTATCTGTCATGTACATCTGTTCTTTCATTAGCATTTGAATAGGACAAAGCCAGCTCTAAGGATCGAGCTGACACCTGGATGGTGATAAAAATTTCCCATCAGAGAACACATACGATTTGTCACCTTCCGCAGCTTCAAACAGACATTCTAGCCTTGTTGGCTGCAAGGACCCACAGGGGGCATCTGTTAGACCCCAAAAGGGCTACAACCTTTGATTAGTATCAACAGATCAAAGAATACATTTTATGTCTCATAAAAGCTGAAATATTAGTGCAGAGAGATGAAAAGAATTTCTTTTGTTCGTAAATGTGTTGGGCTACAAATACATATGAATCTGTATTTAAAGTGTGTGTAGAATCTTAGCAAATCACGCAAAACCCTTAGATGGCGCTGGATTGTTGCAGGCAGACCAGGATTGGCACTGTTGCAATCCGAGCAATGTGCTGGTTTTGGAAACCCTATCCATGCTGACCCAGCGATCAGCACCATTCTGGCCCAATTTGACGCTAGTAATTTCAGAACACGAAACATCCTGTGGGTTGGGATGGGATCATCCCCCCAGGGTTGATTGTCCAAGGGTTAAAGTCCACATCCATATTTTAATAAATTGGGGAGCCTGAGATATGGACAGTGTGCTCTCAAAGTCCGTTCTAAACTGGGGAGTCTCCATATGATTTTCCGACAGTTTATTTCTGTTTTTATTCCTCTTTATTTTCATAGCAAATAGCCAATTGCATGTATTGTCTGTTTATGTTTTTGTATTTTTTGTAACTCCTTTTTCTTTGTATCTATTTCTTATGCCCTGCCCACTTTCGGGATATTAAGTGTTAAAATTAATAAGTGGTTTCTGTGTATTAAGCTAGGACTCATATCTCTAGAGAGATTGTTGTTACATTTTAGTGCCTAAATATTCGGTTTAAGCTACTAAACGGTATGCAATTGCCCTGCGTGCTGGCAGATTGCATGCAGGTTGTAAACTGACAGATCTGCCAGACAGAGATCTGTGTGTGTGTGGTGGCCCAGCAGACCAGTCTGCAGACAAATTGTTGGGTGGTGGCAGGCTATCATATTGTGAGTCTGGTGTGTGGACAGTGGGAAGAGTGATTAGCACTGGGGTTTTAGCTTGCAGGATAGCTAGTGAAACCCTAGAAGTGTGTACTAATTGCTAGACTGCTCCCCAACCCTTACAGTGCATCAGATTGTATGCAAAATTTGTATCTGCCTGTGTGTGTGGTCAGCCAGCTGGATTGGAGTGGAGTCTCCCTCTAGTGGTGGCCAAAGGTAGGGCGGGCTGTGAAAGTACAGCAAAGTCTTACTGCTCATGATAAGTTTCCCCCTTATTCCCTCATATACCCCCAGTCACGGAACCGCATCGTGGTTAGCTAGTCGCCGTGAGCGTGTGTAATCCGCGACACTACATCCATAGGAAACCATGTTAAATGGACTGTAGTGTGTTTCTTTAACCACTTGTCAACCGCCGATCGGCATTTGATGGCGGCAAAGTGGTTAGTTCCCACAAAACGCCGTCATACGACGGTGGCTGCGGGATCGAGCTTAGTGAGCGTGCGCGCTGCCGGAGGCGCGCTCACTGTGTTCGGGGAGGGCCAGGGAGCGGGTGCGGCGGCTTCGATTGCCGCCGGCTACCCGCGATGGCCCCCCCGAGCGGAGGAACGGAGGTCCGTGTATGTAAACACGGACCTCCGCTTTGTGTGAAGGGGGAAGGGCTGTGATCACAGCCTTCCTGTATACGAAGGCTGTGACCACTTCCCTACCCCAGATAGTGCAGTCCCCCTACAGTTAGAACACACCCAGGGAACATAGTTAACCCTTAGAGCGCCCCCTGCAGGTTAACCCCTTCACTGCCAATGACATTTACACAGTAATCAGTGCATTTTTATAGCACTGATCGCTGTATAAATGCCAATGGTCCCAAAAATGTGTCAAAATAGTCCGACATGTCCGCTGAAATATCGCAGTACCGCTAAAAATCGCAGATCGCCGCCATTACTAGTAAAAAAAACAAAAACCCAAAAATGAATTCTCATCATCCGTAAACGCGACCACTTGTGCGCAAACCAATCAATAAACGCTGATTGCATTTTTTTTTATCGCAAATATGAGGAAGAATATAAATCGGCCAAAAACGGTGAAAAAAAATGTTTTTTTATATATATTTTTTTTTATTTGTATTTTAGCAAAAAGTAAGAAATTTGTTTTTTTTTTGCAAAATTGTCGCTCTTCTTTTGTTTATAGCGGCGATCAGAAATGACGCAGAGGTGATCAAATACCACCAAAAGAAAGCTCTGTTTGTGGGAAAAAAAAGACGCAAATTTAGTTTGGGTACAACGTCGCACGACCGCGCAATTTTCAGTTAAAGCGACGCAGTGCCGAATCGCAAAAAGGGCTCCGGTCCTAAAGCTGGAAATCCTTCCGGGGCTGAAGTGGTTAAAAAACGCATAGGTGTGAACCTAGACTTATTCTGCTAATGCTGGTATTTTGGTTTGTATAATATTATGTGTTGTAAGGGAGAAAAAGGAAAAATGTAGGTGTGAAACCATTGTAAATAATTTCCTAGTAAATCAAAACCTTAATTTATTTGTATTAATTAATTGTTAAAGAGGCTCTTTACCAAGAAAATACTCCTGGGGAGGCAGCAGTTCTTTGGTGATATGGCAAAGTGTTATTCAAATCTGTCTGTGGCTGGATTAAAGTGTAACTAAAGAGAACATCTTTTTTTTTTTTTTTTTTTTTTTTTTTTTTTATCTTCTGTTCATTGAGGGGCACAGCTAAGATCATAATCTCTGACCATCATTGGGTTATAGCACCATCTTCAGGTGTAAGACACTAGACAAAAAAAAAGGCCTACAAAAGACCCCCGACAGTGGCAGAACCCCCAGTCTGTTGCTTAATTTTTAGCCTAGTGTCATGTAGTAAGGACCTGCTGAAAATCTTAGCTCTTTTACTTTTGCAGAAAAACTTTCCTTTTCCTTTCTAATTTGCGTTCAAGACCTTTAATCGACATCTTGACTGGGTGACAGGTAGGATAACATAGAACCTTGTAGTTCCAGCTATGTGCAGGATGGGTGCTGGTAGCCACATTCAGTATGGACAGCATTGGCAGTCATAGGCTTCATGGGCAAAGTTGTGAGTGGGCAAGTGCTGGCTGATGTTGCCCAGGGCCCCTTCACCACCACTGGAATGCAGGGTCAGCTGTGTTGTCTTAAGAATGCACTCACACTTCAAGCATTTCTAGCCAGTGTGCAGTGAGTCCTGGCCATGATGCAGCCACCCTTATGTAGCACCCTCCTAGGTGGGTACTAGAGATTTTCTGAAAAGATTAGAATGTCATCCAGATAGATGACCACAAATTGATACAGCAAATCCCTGAAGACGTTATTGACAAAGCTTTGAAATACAGCTGGGGTGTTGCACAGCCCAAAGGGCATAACCAGGTATTCATAATGCCCGTCTCTTGTGTAAAATGCGGTTTTCCATTCGTCACCTTTCCTTATCCAGATCAGATTGTAGGCACCCCTGAGATCCAACTTAGTAAAGATGGAGGCGCCTTTCAATCTGTTAAATAGCTCAGAAATTAGGGGTAAGGGGTATAGTGCTTGATTGTCGCCATGTTTAACCACTTCTCTTTAGGTGGACGTCTATTGACGTCCTGCCTTTGAGTGGTGATATCTGATATTGTTTTTTTCTCCTGGCGATTCTCTTTCAGATAAAAGTGGTCTTAGCAGCGGATGGTGCTATTGCTCCAGCTATTAAAGTCTTTAAAGACTCGGTTCTTTGTGAACTGGAAAATTTGAGTATTAAGCCTCCATATACCCACCCCTCAGTCCGGACTGGTTTGAAGTCTCTTTGTGAGAGAAAGGACTTGATCATACGTCCGGTTGATAAGGGTGGGGGCATTGTTGTCTTGGATGGATCGGCCTACCATGCTGAGATGTGTAGAATACTTGGTGATAGGGAAACCTATTTACCACTATCTAATGATCCTACACACAGATTTAAAAAATAATTATCTGGAATATTGGATAAGGGGGTTCAGTTGAACATCCTGGATAAAAAAGAATGAACTCATTTGATTCCCTTAGCCCCCCAGATTCCTGTTTTATATTATTTACCCAAGATTCACAAAAATTGTGTTAACCCTCTGGGCCACCCAATCGTGAGTGGCATTGATTCAGTCACTTCACGTATTGGGCGGTATATAGATTTTTATTTACAGTCTCTAGCCACACGGACACCTTCCTATCTTAAAGATACTAAGGATACTCTCAAGTTGTTAAATTCAGTCCAACTCAGCAATGAAACTATCATGGCTACAGCCTATGTCGCCGCACTTTACTCTAATATTCCACATGAGTATGGTGTAGCGGCGGTCCGGCACTTCCTCGAAAAAGATGGCAACCTGCCTCTGGTTCAACAGAATTTTATTCTTGACCTTCTAAATTTTGCCATGAAACACAATTATATGTGGTATGGTGAAGTGTTCTATTTAAAGATCAGGGGGGTCGCCATGGGGGCCAAATTTGCCCCCAGCTTGGCCAATTTATTTATGGCCAAGTGAGAGGAGGACATCGTCTATGCTCTTAGACCATCTGGGCTCACTTTGTGGGCCAGATATAGAGACAACGTCATCCTCCTGTGGGACGACCCCTCTGAACAACTTTCTCAATTTATTTCTCTTTTGAATGATAATGATCAAGGTATTTTCTTGTCAGCAAACCATGACCAATAATGGTGGTAAACTAATCACCAAAGCCTTTTTCAAGTCTACCGACTGGAATGGTTGCATTCCGGTCGACAGCTGTCCATCATAGGACTTGGTTACAGTCCATCCCCAAAAGTCAAATGATGAGACTAAGGCGCAACTGCTCAGATGAGGAGTCTTACCTAACGCAGGCTGCACTCCTCAAAACCAGGTTTCTTGAGAAAGGATATCCCTCGTCCCTGGTTGATGGTGAAATTGAAAGGGTTTTAGTTATGGATAGAAACACTCTGTTAATGGATCGACCTAAACCAGTTCAAAATGATTTAGCAAAATGGGCTGTATTCACCACATATTCAACCCAACATAAAGCCATCCACAAGATTATTTCTAAACATTGGGGAGTTTTAAAGACAGACCCGGTTTTAGGCCCCCACCTCCCAGAGAAGGCTAAGATTATTTATAGAGGGGCTACCTCCCTTAGAAATGTAGTTGCTCCTAACATTCTGAATCCTCCCACCAGGCCCAGTTTCTTTCATGATTTGAAGGGCTATTATCCCTGCAGAAAGTGTAGGGTTTGTAAATATAATTCTTACACACAGAGGAAGATTGACACTTTTACCTCCAGTGCTACTGGTGACATGTATTCTTTCAAAGGTTTTGCTACCTGTTCTACTAAGAAGGTGGTGTACTTAATTACATGCCCCTGTAAAAAACAATACATAGGCCGAACCATTCGGCCCTTTTCAGTAAGACTAAATGAGCACACCACTGCCATTTTGGGGGGGTCTACAGAACACACTTTCCCTAAACACTTTCTTAGATACCACAATAAAGATCTAAAAGGTACCACTTTTATGGTGATTGACAGATACGTGGCTCCATGGAGGGGAGGAGCTACAACTAGGGGGGTTTCCAGATTAGAGACATCCTGGATCTACAAAATAAAAACTTATTGGCCCCACGGTATCAATATAGACTGGGACATCAATTGTTTTATTAGTCAATCTTAATCTTATTCAGACATTTATAATCTCACTCAGACATTTATAATTTTAAATCATTTATTGAGTCTATGTGCTATGTACACACTCACAATGTATTACTGTATTGCAAATGTTTGGACACATTTTATAATTTTTTAATTTTTTATTTTTTCAAATCAGTTTTTTAATACATGTACTCCACAATTTCTCGGCTTCAGTTTTCCACCGCTATTTGCGGACAGGAGACTGGATAACACCATGTCTCTTCATGTCTCTAGACGGTGGGGATCTTATATAGGAAAGCGAGGATTTCCAATCTAACCCTTCCATATCCTGGAGGCTGTGTGGTGCACTGCAGATAGATGTTATCTCTCTCTGCAGCAAAACTTCTTCCTTTTATGATACCCTTGTGGTGACGTCTTGTGGCTCCGCCTTCCGCCCTTCCGTGTTCCAGTGAAGAGACTGCACACGTCGGGCAGATGTCACTTCCTTTTGATGAAGCCTGAGCTTCCTGTTAGTCTGGACGTGTCTAACTCATGTACGTTTTCCTGTGGGGCGGAACTCCTGAGTTCATGGGTTTCCGGATATCACATGTCCTGACTGACCTAGGAAGCGATAGTCACGCCTCACTGCCGCCTTGCGAGCAGTGTCGGCGTGGAGCGCACGCCATGGAGCATGAAACCGGAAGCCATAACAGGCCATTAACACAAGGTGTGTGTAATTGATGTTTTAATATTTTACTATTTAAACGTGATGGAGAGGGGTGAGCTCAGACCCCAGTTGAAGTCTATTAAGACGAAACGCGTTGGGTACTGTGAGCCCCCAGCTTTCTCCATCACAATATGCTGCTTTATGGAATTCCTTACTGCTTACGATCCCGATGTTACATGAGAGTGTAATATACATATCTTTTATCTGGATTAAACTCTGTTTATACGTTATCACACTATATGCAGACCTCTTTTATTTCATGGATGGAGCCCCTTGGGGTTTTCTACCCTGAAGTGTTGATTGGTCATCTGGATCGGCGAAGGTCGTCCATGTATGAGAAGTGACAGTCTGGCTCTGGTGTAACAGCTTTATATTGGCTATTCCCACATGCTGTTTACCAGCTGAGTTCTGGTAAGAGTATTTCATCCTTAAGGTGGTGGATACACTGTACATGGTGGAACACTATGAAGTATTAACCATTCACTAAATCCTCATCACTACTTCCAATATGCTCTTTTGTTTGAATTTCTTATGAACTTTTCATGGACACCTTTTTCTTTGATGCCATTTAAGGACATTCCTTATATAAGGACATTTCCTGGGTAAATCCCGGGTTCTAATCACAATATTTATATTAGCGCTGCACTTTTATATTATTTACTATTTGCATTCACAAAATGTTGTTAAAATTTGTGGTGTTAGCTGCTTTATATAATTTTAGTGGATGTGCAGTGTTATTTCTATCTATGAGCTGGATTGCCCTGCAGATATTGTCACCTGCTCCCCAAAAATGAACACACCCGACTTGAGGATTAATAACCGCTGGATTTTGCCACCCTATTTTGCCCATAAAGATCCACAAAATGTTCTCTGACAAGTGCAGGTGCTCCTGATAATCCCTACTGTACGGGTGCTCTACGAGAGTAGAGGAGAGCGGCGGTGTGTCGGAGCAACTGGATTCACCATGATCAGCTTTCATGCATGTGCCCCCTCAATTTATTTGTTAATGATATACAGGTTGGAATTCAGCTCAATTTTGCTGATGATACAAAAGTATGCAAGAAAATAACTTCAGCACAAGATGTAGCATCATTGCTGGAAGACCTTGAAAAAGGGGATTTAGCAGCTATACTGTATGGCAGATGAGGTTCAATATTGAGAAATGTAAAGTTATGCATTTAAGTGCCATACATACACATTAGGAGAAGGTCCCCTGGGAGAATATATTATGGAAAAGGATCTGAGGTGCTTGTAGATCGCAGACTTAATAATAGCATTCAGTGCCACAGCTAAAAAAGCTAGCAAAATGCTCTAATGCATTAAAAGGTCATATATTCAAGAGATAAATCAATAATTCTACCTCTTTACAAAACACTGGTGCCACCTCATTTTGAATATGCAATTCAGTTTTGGTCACAAATCCTCAGGAATGATGTTAAATTAGAAAGTGTTCAGCAAATGGCAACAAAATCAATAAAAGGGTGGAGGACCTCGGCTATGAGGATCAATTACAAAGATTAGTTATTCACTCTGGAGAAGAGGTGCTTAAGAGGGGATGTGATTACAATGTACAAATATGTCAAAGGTGACTTCAGTAATTGTAATACGCTCTTTACTCTAAGGTCCCTGAAGAGGACATGCAGCCACAATTTGATGTTAGAAGAAAAGAGCTTTAACCTTACATTGCGGACAAGGTAGTTTACTATTAGAACAGTTAAAATGTGTAACTCCCTCACCTAAGAGGTGGTACTAGCTGAGTTTCTCAACAGCTTCAGAAATGTTTTAAATGTCTCCTTCAGGATTGTAATGCCTATCTGCTGGGGTTGCCCTTCAAGAAGAGGAGGCAACAGGTCCTTAAAAGCTCCTTGAAACTGAATGTTTTCAGATGATTCCATTTCCAAAATGAAAGGCAAAGCTGGACTCAATGTTTCAGGATGGGTGAATATGATTTTATCTTGTGAAAAGTTTTAGATGACAGAAAAAATAAATGTTTGAGCTGGGTTATGGGAGAGACAATGGCACACAGGTTCCCAATGAACTTAAAAAAAAAAAAAAGAGAAACCCAAAAGATACTGGATCCCCTTCTTGTGAGTTGGGACTGGCCACTTCAGAGCTGCCGAGATTTTTGAAGGCCCATGCAGACATCCTTGGTGAAAATGATAAACCCTCAAAATTGTATGATTGTTTTTTAAAATAGATATACAAACTGTGGGTATGAAGACAGCCCAGAATCTTCAGAACATGGTTTTAATGTTCCTCCAGGAAGGAAGAAAGCGTGTTGTCTATGTGTACAATCACAGAAACATCCATGGAATCCTTGAAGATATCATTAAAAATACTCCAACCCCTGCCCTGCAAGAGCGGTAGATAGCAGGATGAACTGCTTCTTAAAGTTTTCATAAATATACTCTAAGAGTTGCTAATTTGGGTTCAGATAAGGGAAAAGTCCAGTCAAAAGGAATGCCCACACCTGTCAATGTCCTTACCTGGGAACTACAGTGTTCTTACCTGGGGACTTAATAGGATTGCTGTGCAGTAATTTACCTGCGGCAGGGGCTAGGCTGTCTACAGCATATACATTTATTTGGAGTCCACATTGATTGAGCTAAACCTAGTTGCATTGGTTCTGGCGTGTCTGTAGGCAATGAAGATGGTGGAGTTATTGTTGTCTCAGGTGGGGGTATATTAAAGACTAATTAGCATTAAGGATTTAATTCCTCAGATCTATAGGTCTAAGATGCCTATTCAGATTGGGGTTCTTCCATGCAAATCTGACACCCCATTTGTCCATAGCGGCAAACTCTTTGAGTGTGTTTATATCTAACATTATACTTTTTTATTTGTTTAAAGACCAAGCACCTCAAAAATTCAAGCATTCTTATAGGGGATAGTATGAATGTTAACTATGACAGAATTCCTAAATTCATGTATAGCTTTCACTGTCAGGAAATCAACACTTTGGGTGCATAGAGAAGCTCTGAAAAACAACCCTTTCTGCAACATTATTGTTAAAGGCTAAGTTCACCATTTTGGGCAGAATTTCACTTTTTTATTTATTTATTTATATTTTTAAATATAGTTTCTGGCCTTCCCAATGTTCTTCTCTCTCACCTACCTCATCCACAAAGAGTTTGAAATGTTGTGGTTCTGTCTCAGTTTTAAAATATTATTTTTGCTTCTGTGTTTGGTGTGCCGTTAACAATTAATGCCACGACTATTTCATTTTAGGACTACAAAGGTGGCCATTCACTATAAAATGTGATTGTACAATCTCCTTTACTCCATCATCAACTATGTACAAGGGCCTGACTGATTGGATAGATGGTGTTTGCTCTTATTATATAGTTTTGGTAAATCTAAAAGAGATTGGACAATCGGATTGTATAGTGTATGGCCACCTTTATACACCTAAAATTAACTAGTCACGCTTTCAGTGGCATTAATTGTTAATAGCACATCAAACACAGAAACAAACATACATTTTGCCACATGAAAAAACAAATGACAAATACAGCAAAACGCACAGTAAAAAACATGCAACTTGCAACATGCAAATTGTCCCATGAGCTACTTTGCCACGTGTAGCACAACTAATTGAAATCAATGGGCTGCCCTATGTGTGCCACTTGAAAAACGAGACAAAAACATGCACTCCCACTACTCTAGGTGTAAATGGGGCCTGAATTGGTGCATTTACACAAGAACAATGAAGCTCCATTCATATCTGTGTGTTTCCAAAAGCATGGCAAACCACACAGAAAATGCGTGCAAACACATTTTGCCACGTGAAAAAAACGAGCGTCAAATGTTGCAAAATGCACAGTAAAAAAGATGCAAAGACAACGCACCAAAATGTCCCATGAGCTATTTTGCTTTATATAGGGCAGCCACTGAAATCAATGGGCTGTACTATACATGTCACAGGGAAAACGAGCCAAAAAAAACATACAGTCCCACTACGTTAGGTGTGAATGGGGCCTGGAAGTGAAATTGGTGTGTTTACACAAGAACAGTAAGGTTCCATTCACTTCTGCGTGTTTCTGAACAAAAAAATGCACATACACAATGCCATGCATCTCAAAAAAAAAAGAGAACACGCACAGAAATGTCAATGGGACCTGAGAATGGAGTGTCTCCATCCACTCCCTCCTTTGTAAATGTATAAAATGTCCATACACTATACAATCTGATTTTGCAATCTCTCTACAATTTCCTTTAGATTTACCAAAAACTATGCAATAGTAGGACCCACCTATCTATCTATTTACTCTGTATCCAATCAGGAAGGTCCTTGTACTACATTAGGGGTGTCCAACCCATGGGCTGCATGCGGCCAAGGCCCGTATGGAGAGATGCTGGGGAAGCCAGGCAAATGCACATGTGGAAGGATGCCAGGGATGCTGCGCAAACATAGTTGATGGGTGAAGGGTGTGTGCTAATGAGGTCAATTCCTTCCATTATCTTACTGCTTTCTCCATCCCAAATCTACATACCAGCAATCGATGAAGCTTTCTAAGAAATACAGCAAGGGCTAATATAAGGCATTGTTGTCAAAATCAAAGAAAGCTTTTTTCTGCATCCAAGGTACATTAATGGGTATATTGGTACATAGGGGAGCTGGAATTTACAAAAAAAAAAAAAAAAAAAGTTGAACTTCGACTTTAAGGTCAGATCTAATGATTTGTGTTGGCTGTGTTTATAATAATGAAATTAATTATACTTTCTTTGGTAGCTTCTAAATCTAGACAAAATGTCATTCTTACAGCTATGGTAAAAATCATATATTTAGATATGATACCTCAAGCTATCAGCTCTGCCATTCCACTTTACCATAAGTGACTTCTTACACTTTGTCAAGTCAGTGAGAGTTGCCATAATAGTGCCAAAGTTGGGTACAAACCTACAGTAGTACCCTATGATCCCCAAAAAGGCTGGGACCTGTTTTTCATTTACTGAGTGGGGCCAAGACTGTATAGCCTCTACCTTGGTCTCACCAAACCCCTACCTACAACGTAACCTGTAACTGATCCACCATCTCTCCCTAGACCTCAGCAACTCGGTATAGTACCTCATCAATAACCACAAAACGGGGACACCTTTTTTTCATTTTGGACATTTGTGACATCCCATTCATCATAGTAACCTGTTCCCAGGCATTTAAGAGTGGATCCCCCCTAGGGGTTTCCTTAGCCATCTGCCCCAGATGCAACAATCTCAGTCTTCTTTAAAAGGAACCGGATGATCTCAGGAGGCATACCCTTACTTACTTAATGACAGGGCCCCCTCAGCCCTGTCATTCCACTTTACCATAAGTGACTTCTTACACTTTGTCAAGTCAGTGAGAGTTGCCATAATAGTGCCTAAGTTGGGTGCAAACCTACAGTAGTACCCTATAATCCCCAAAAAGGCTGGGACATGTTTTTCATAACTGAGTGGGGCCAAGACTGTATAGCCTCTACCTTGGTCTCACCAAACCCCTGCCTGCACAATAATCTGTAAGTGATCCACTACCTCTCCCTAGACCTCAGCAACTCGGTATAGTAACTCATCAATAACCACAAAACGGGGACACCTTTTTTTCATTTTGGCCATTTGTGACACCCCATTCATCATAGTAACCTGTTCCCAGGCATTTAAGAGCGGATCCTCCCTAGGGGTCTCCTTAGCCATCTGCCCCAGATGCAACAATCTCAGCCTTCTTTAAAGGAACATGATGATCTCAGGAGGCATACCCTTACTACTATAATGCTGTGGATGAGGTTAGGTACCACCCCAACCTCTTGAGTAACTGTGCCAAATGCTGTGGTGATTGTTCGTGGTAGCAGAGGGTATTCCGTGGTGTCCCCGTGTATGAATACCTTCCTCAGAGTTGTTGCTACAAGGCCCACCTCCCCAGCTCCCCTTGTACCCACAAGTGTTACCATGCTCCCCAAATCCAGCAGCATTTTGGCATAAAGCTGGTTCATCCAGAGGTCACAATCAAACCACCCCTGTGAGTGCCCAGCACAGACCCTCTGGGCATAAAAGCATATCCTCCGTACAGCTCCACACTCCTTGGGCTCCTACTGCAGGGGACATTTGTCCAGAATATAGAGATAGGATTATGGTCTGGTCTAACTAGGTAAGCTAAAAGTCGTCCGGCTTTATTACCATGTTCAAATATTTTCTGTGTCACATGTAGCATACATTTTTGAGTCAAGTCCAGCAACTTGATCTCATATTACCTACGTCTGGATAACCATAGATCAAGCTTAGCAGAGTCAGGGTGTACCACATAATCCGCCTCAGCAACCACCATTGCCTCCTCCAATTCTTTGGCACACTGCTGAGCATTTTTATGCAAGACACCCGTCACAGACATGAATGCACCCCTCAATACTGCCTTAGACGCCTCCCATACATTAGAGAAGTCAGTAGACCCTCTATTAAGCTTCCAATAGTCCACAATGTCTCTCCTGCAGGATCTCTGTACAATCTCTTCCTCCAGCCAGTGCGAGCCCATGCGCCAAATAGCATGTCCCTGCGCAGGCAGAAGGAGGAGATCCACTGCCAGAGGTGCGTGATCAGACACCCCCCTGGGCAGGTAGGACACTGAAGAAACCAGCGGGAGAGCATCGGGTGTAGCAAATGTAAGATCTATGCGAGACATTGTACGGAATGAATCAGAATGACATGAGTATTGATATTCGGTGGGGTGTTTCGACCGCCACACCTCAGTAAGATTATAGACTCCGGCCCAGTCCATAAAAGAGGGGCGAGATTTACCTCTCCCTCCCAAGCGGTCCAGTGAGGGGTCTAAAACGGCATTAAAGTCCCCTACATACAGCACAGGGCCAGGGGCTCTAGCAACAAGTAGAAGCAACAACCTGAAAAGGAGATCTGGATTCAATGGGGGGGGGGGGGGGGTACATAAACATTGACCAGAGTAAAGGTCATTCTAGCAATTGTTATAGTGAGTATAACAAACCGGCCATCCGAATCTGTTTTAACAGATATAATTTCAGCCTCACAGGGACTTGGCCAATAAAATAGAGACACCCCTAGAGTAAGTGGTGTGGGTGGCATGGAACGAGGAAGCTAACCACGCTCTTTTAAGCGATCGCAGTCGCTCCTTAACCAGGTGGGTCTCCTGTAAACAAATATGTGGTTGATGTCGCTTGAGGAATGAAAAAAATCAAGGACCGCTTGTGGGGAGAGTTTGCCCCCCTTACATTCCAGGAAATAATTTTAAGTGGATTAGCCATTTACAACATGTACAACATATTCCACATTGTAAGGATCAGCATGAAAATCAGTATTAACGATAGAAAAATCAAGCCAAATGATGTAGTATCAGTTTACCCATAAACAGTCCGGGGAAGTAGAATATTCTGCTTGTACAAAACTAAATAACAACCGTAGTCCATCAGAAAGTTCAATGAACCGTAGAAGGAGCACAGAAGAGCAACCTTTCCCTCCCCCCAGCCCTCCCTGCTCAGCCACCCCCAACCTAGTGAACTTGGATCCCGAACCAACTATAATCTCTACCAAAAACCCAAAGAAAAACATTAACCAGTCAAAAAACAGTTCCCATGGTTTCACCATTCAGCGGGATGGGGTTGGTGACATGGCTAATGGGCTCCAATAAAACATAGGTAGTGCCCTTGAAGGAGAGGTATAATGTGCCTTAGTAGCAAGGTGGCTGTAGATGTAGTTGGTAGCATACATAATGTACTCAGGAGAGAGTCTGGTGTGGTGAGGGCAGCCATGGCTGAAGTCCAATCCATCCCAGATCAAGTGTAGGATCAGGTAGGAAGTTGTGCATGTAGGTTCACTCACAACCCCAAGCTTGTATAAAGCTGGTGTAGTTCAGGCAAAAATACAGGGCCCTGTCGAGGGAACCAAAACACAGGAGAGTTACAATGCCAACGAGGTCACACCACAAGGTGACTAACCGCTATTATCAGTTATAGATTTCAGGAGCAGTGATAGGTATCCATCTGTAATTGCGGCCAATGGGCGTTCCATAAAGTCTTTAAAATAAAAACCAATGAAATGACAATCAAAGTTCCACCAAGGATAAGTGTGATCTTATAGGATCGGGAAGATCTTTGAAATCTGTACAGTTCACAAAGGAAGGGGTTAACTCAGTGTGATGTGCACTGTGCTCTGCTGCTATATCAACCAGCGGGAAACTGACAACTGCAAAATACAAATAGAAACACGGTCTCTTGGGGTTATGTTCAATATGTGCAAAGAGAGATCACACAAATACTTAAAAGTATAACATTTATTACAAGTAATGACAGATACAGATAAAGATAAAGAAAATATCAAGAATACTTAACTAAATGTGTTTGTTTCCTGCCATGGGTCCCTTTCATGGCACAGGTGACCGGGACCAGACACTGGCCTCATGGCCGTTCTAGGTGAGACTAACTCGTATAGATTTTGACTGTGGTAATATAGAACTTGTATAAGGAAAATGACCACCCCCAGGCAACACCCTGGTAAGCAACAATATGACCTTCACATTCCTGAGGAGAGGGAGCTAGCTTGTTCATATAAGGCAGTTCAAATGCCAATAGATTGAGCCATGCAAGGTAACCAGGATATTAGAGGCTATAATAGATATTTGTGAGGCCAACCTTAATAAGGAATATGAAATATGCAATTTCCCCAACACTCACAAATCATATAATGCCTCCAACTGTACATAGACACAATATCAATATTAGAAGGAAAGCACCAGATTATTGCAAACAAAAAGAATGATTCTCCCACCCCCCGGTTTACCTTAAATGAAAAATGGGGGATCTAAAGTCTATCCAATCTAAAGTGTAGATACCTACTTTCTTTTCCCTGTCTGATTTACCTGCACAGAACATCTCATTCGGCTATGTTAGGGCTGAAAAAAATATAAAAATATTCAAACTCAAAAAAACTATATGTTGAACTAACACAAGAACACCAATCTTCTCCTTTCGAAAGCACAGGAGCAGATATGAACATCAAACTTTCCTTTCCACGAGTTTAAACTTGTAGAAACTTGTCAAAGTCCTCCATACCTGGTGATGGACAGCAGAGTCTTAGACATCTGGTGATCAGTTCACAGCTACAGCACAACAATTGCAACCCTGTAGAACTGAAAGAACTGTAGAATACAAAGTCCATATCCTCCGGACTATTGCAGCTCACAAGTCATAGACGTGCAGGCACATGACCACATGGCAGCTGGAACTTTCTTTTCCAATATTTTTTATTGATATTTCGAGTAACTCAACATCAAAACAGAACATAGACTGAAAGATACAGCATGAGTATACATAGGACATTCTGGTATGTATAGACATATTAGCGTTTGTTGTAAGAGCAAATAGGACCATACGAGAGAGATAACATACATTACATCCGCATTTAGTCAGGAGAAGATAGCTTATCGAAAACTGCTCCAGTAAACAATATAACAGCTAATGTTGCATTAGATTGTGTCTACAGGGTTTACTGGGGTGGGGAGATGGGTAGTGGAGCGGGCTAGTGAGTGCCATTTTAAGGCAAACGGTCCGGGGAGTTCGAGGGAGCAAATATACTCTGAGTCCTGCTTTCACCCTCCGGAGGCCCCCCTCCCACCCCCATGGTATCAAAACTGTGGGATGGGGGGTCTTTCCCGAACGGCGCCGCAGCGTTAAAGGTGGGTTAATACCTGGTGCTCCCCGGGTCAGATCTCGGGGGGGGCCCGAGGGAGAGACGGCCCCAGTCAGGGACTGCGGCTCCCCTCTCCCCAGGGCTTCCTGCCATAAAGAAAGTAAGCATGATCCGATAGCACTATCAAATGCTATATGGTTGTATATAGAGGGGGTTAGAAGAGGAGAGGATAGGAAAGAAGTATTATAGAGAAGAGAAAGGCAGAGCATTAGGAGAAGGGGGGGTGAAGGGAGGGGAGAGAAGGAATCTAGTCCAGCGAGTCACCGTGTGTATCAGGTCGAACCCGTAATGTGGCCTGGAAAGAGTGGGATTTTCATATACAACGCCCACGGTTCCCAAATTGTTTCGAACTTGTCTTCTTTATCTAAAAGTTTGGCTACTAGGAGTTCTTGGGCCATGATCCAGGAAATTTTCCTCCGCATGGTGAGAAGAGAGACCTTGGGGCTCTTCCAGGCCCTAGCAATGGTAATCTTGGCTCCCGCTAGCATGAAGTTTAGAAGAAGTTGTTTGTATTTGGGGAGTCCCTTCACCCCCTGCAGAAGAAGCGTAATCCCCGGGGAGGGCGGGATAGGGTATCCTAACACTGTCTTTGCCATTGCGAGGAATCTTTTCCAGAAGGATCTGATACAAGGGCAGGTCCACCAAATATGAGACATGGTGCCCCCCAGCTCACAGCCTCGAAAGCACAGGGGTGAGGAGGTGGGGTACATTTTGGCCAGTCTAGATGGTGTATAGTACCATCTCATTAGGACCTTGATGTTGGCTTCTATTAGTGTAATGTTCATGAGGCCTTTCTGCGCTTTCTGAGACGCTAGAAACCAGGACCTGGGCTGAAGTTGCAATTTCAATTCCTTTTCCCAGGTCTCGGCATACGTGGGTTTGTCAGTTCTCTGAATCAAGAGGGTATAAATTATAGAGATGCCTCCCCTCTGGGCAGAGGCATCCGTGCACCACACCTCATATTCGGTCGCTTTGCGGGATTATCCCTGTCTTTCCAAATTCCCCGTAGAAAGTGAGCGATTTGCGAGAATCTAAAAAGTTCCCCTGATGGCATTTCAAGCTTAGAAATGCAATAGGGTTTGGAAATTGGGCCTTGTCGGGTAAAGAAGTGGCCTATTCTAAATAGACCCTTGTTGAGCCACCACTTGAAAGCTTGTGCATTAAGCCCTGGAGGGAAAGTAGGGTTGTTGAAGATGTGGGAGAGTGCTTTGATCAGTGAGGTTATGGAACTCATCTTGTATAGTTTGTCTGCCAGGGCTACAGAGTGGGAGAGGGTCGGGGCTAAAATGGGTGGGCGTGCGTTGGGCTGACACCACAACAAAAAGTCTATTGTGTAGTTAGGTATTGCCTGATGTTCCATTGATACCCAGTCTGGCTTGGGGCCTCTAGAATAGACCACCGAGATCTGCGCTAATTGTGCGGCCTGATAGTAGGACCACAGGCAGGGTAAACCCAGACCCCCTTGTTCCTTTAGACGGATGAATGTAGCTTGGGGGCATCTGTATCCCCTCTTCCCACAGACAAAGGAGATTATTTGGGATTGTACTTTCTGTATTTGGTTCCTACATAAGGGAATTGGGAGCGACTTGAACAGGTAGAGAATACGTGGTAATATGTTCATTTTATTTGAGTTGATGTTTCCTGTCCAGGATAAGCCTGTGGATGACCACGATCTCAGATCAGCTGCAATGGTCTTGAATAAGGGGGGATAGTTTGCCGCGTATAGTTTTTTTCTTTCAAAAGTTTTTATTGTTAAACAAAAGATATAAGGCAGGACCGACATGAGGTAATACAGAAGAAATGTATACAATATCATTAATAAATTAACAAAAAGATGCGTGGACACCTGCAAAGGCACTTGGGAGTATACAAGATGATCCATGATACATAAGCATTAGGGAGACAGGAGAAGGCCACATGAGAGCCCGAGCCACGAGTGAGGGAAGAAGGGGCTAACCATACCCCGCCCGGCGCCCCTCGTGGGAGCAGACTGCGCCAGGCGGGGCAGGGAGCGTTTTGAGGGCATTGAAGGGGGCTGTCACTGCAGCCCTGTCTCCGTCAAACGTACAAGGCGTGTAGGGAGCTGAGCAGGGAAGTCTAGGTTCGCCTGCTCTGGACCCGAGCCAAGGCTCTATGATCCATCTAGAGCCAGGGAGGACCTGAACAGTGTGTCCTGTATAAAAGTCGGTTGGCAAAACCAGAAAAGGTTAAAACTAGAGTGTAGGAAAGGGGGGGGGGGGGAAAGGGAAAGCAGAGGGGAGAGACGGAAGAGGGGGGAGAAAGGAAAGCAGAGTAGCGAGAACTAAAGCGCTGAAAGCGGGGATGAGAAAGAAGGAATTTCAGGGAAGTGAAAGAGAGAGAGTGACCTAGGGACCACCGAGATTTAAGGAATTCAGAAGGAGTGGGATATCAAGAGAGCTCCACTTGGAGGTAGCGGGCCCAGGGTTCCCATACCATCTCCCATTTGGCCATGGAGTCCAAGTAGATGCTAACAATCTTTTCTTGGGCCATGATCCATGAGATCTTTCTTTTGGCCTGGGAGAAAGATAAGGTAGGTTTCTTCCATGCTCGGGCCAAAGTTAATTTGACTCCCGTGAATATGAAGGTAATAAGTCTGTTGGTAAATTTAGAGGCGTTGGGGATGGGAAAGTTGAGAAGAGCTATATGAGGGTGTTTCTGGATGGGCAAGCCTGTAACCTTTTGGATTGTGCTAAAAGTTTTGTTCCAGAATTTCCTGATTCTGGGGCACTCCCATCAGATGTGTAGCATCGAGCCCGCATGATTACAGCCTCTGAAGCATAACGGGGAGGCCGACGGCAACATTTTGGATAGTCTCAAGGGGACCAAATACCAACGGGTTAAGACCTTAAGGTTGGCTTCAGCTAATGCAGTGTTTAAGATCCCCTTGGAGGCTTGGGTGTGGGCTTGCTAGAGCCACTATATAGCCCGTGAATGGTTGGACCTGAGATTCAGGAGGTGCTACGAGCTGACCCTTTCTCTTGACCCGGTCTGGACCTCGGAAAGCCTAACCGTCGTTCGGGTGTGGGTTCGGAGGTTCCCCTAGAATTTGTGACGTAATCGACTTCGGTTGGAATTCCAGAATTGGGCAACCATAAACCAGGGGAACTCTGATAGGTTTTACAACGGCAGCCGGAGGGGCAATACGAAGTCTCCGACATTAGTACGCCCGAGCTACGATGTGTAGACTACCCTCACGGGGTCTTAGTCCTTTAAGACCTTGTTTTGAAAATCGTGTTAGGTTTTCCAATGTCCGAACGGGTAGGTCTTTGTGGGAGTATATCGAGAAGAGTTGAAAGGGTAGGGGTTGCGGAGATTTAAATGGTTGTCTGAATAATGGAAGTATAAGTGCCCTCAGTTTAATTGAAACCGGGCTCGT
>BLSH010541697.1:432732-451499 GCA_018402905.1 Glandirana rugosa
GAAAATTATGTGGAGAAGAGGTGAGTAAGGATTGGGAACTCATATAGAAGACAGGGACCATCAGGGTGGGAGACTGTCCTTGGCTTTCTTGGATTTGGATTTCTGCCATAAGGGAGTAAGGGGGCTTGATGGAGGAGGGCGTTTGGAGCTGGATGGGGTGGAAGCTTCCATGGGTGAGGGGGGGTCTTTGGAAAGGAGACCCAGCTTCTGCAGGAGAGATTCGCCATCCTGTAGGGAGGTGAATTTGAAGGACTTGTTGTTCATTTCAAATTTCAGGCCAAAGGGGAATTGCCACCAATACTTGATGTTCTTCTGTTGCAGGATTGTCAGCAGGGGTTTGAGCGAACGTCTGCGTTGTATGGTATAGGGGGAGATGTCAGCAAATAGTTGAATAGGATGCCCCAAGAGGTGGATTTGTGATGCATGTCTGGCTTTTCTCATTAAGTCATCCTTGACCCCATAATAGTGAGGTTTAACAACAATATCGCAGGGGAGCCCGTCTGAGCGCGGAGGGCCCAAGGTTCTGTGGGCACGGTCCAGTTCCAGTTTATTTGGCTGTAAGTCCGGCAGAAATTCTTTGATGAGTGTTTGGACGGCTCCTGTGATGTCTGTGATGCTTTCAGGGAGGCCTCTGATCCTAAAGTTTAGCCTTCTGGATCTATTTTCAAGATCATCTATTTTGGCGATTGCCTCCTCTAGTTGCCTGTGTTCTGTCTGTATTTTGATTAGCCCTTGCGATCGTGGCATCCATTTTAGATTCGATCGTCTCAATGCGTGTCCCAAGGTTTTGTAGGTCTATTTTGATCTCAGAAGTGATCTTAGAAGCAGTGTTAGCTAATCCCCTGTCCAGTAATTCAGCGAATTTGGCAAACATGAGGGCTAAGTCCTGTGAGTGCGGGGGGCTCCTCTGCTGGGCCGGGAGGATGTTAGAGTGAGATTGGGTCGGGGTCATCATTAGCTCCTCCATTGTCTGGTTCAGGAGGGATTCGGTAGAAGCAGGAGAAGTGGGACCTTGATGGGTAGCGTTTATGGGATATCTGTCTCCTACCTCTTCCCTCCATGGGGATTGTGCGGGGGAGATGCTGCGGCCTTCTTCGCGGGGCGAGCGTTCCGCCGCCATCTTGGGGCCTCCGGCTTGAACGTCTGCGGCCGAGAATTGCTCCTGCAGGTCCCTCCTGGCTTGAGTCGTGCTCATAGGGGGATCCCCTGTGAGGTGGTCGTCTCAGGAATGGCGACTGTGAGGGGGGACCTCCTCGCTGCTGTGCTGTGGGGGGTCTGAAGCACCAGAGCGGGACGGAGCACGGGGACTAAGCGTCCATCTTGTCGGCTCCGCGCATGCGCACTCCTGCCGCGTATAGTTTTTCGATCTAGTTGGTCAGTTGAATTCCTAGGTAAGGCAGTGTCTGGGTCGCCCAGGCAAACTGAAAGTGCATTTTCAGTTGATCTATTATTAGTTTTGGGACCGAGATATTCAGGGCCAGTGATTTCGCGGTATTTACCTTAAGGCCCGAGACCCTACCGAACTCCCCCAGAAGCCCGAGGACGTTTGGTGTTGTAATTAGGGGATTTGTTATAAATAGCAGGAGGTCATCTGCAAAAAGTGCGCACCTGTGTTCCTCTGGGCCGCAGGCTACCCCCTTGATATCTGGGTGAGTTCTGATTGCGATCGCCAGGGTTTCTATTGCTATTGCGAAGATTACTGGGGATAAGGGGCAGCCCTGTCTTGTGCCTTGTGAAATGGAGAGGGTTTCCGAGTACTGTCCCATAAGGCGTACTTGCACGTTGAGATTGGAGTATAAGGCTGTTCGGGAGGAGATGAAATGAGGACAGAACCCCCATCTGCGGAGAATTTCAAAGAGATATGGCCAAGAGACCTTGTCGAAGGCCTTATGAAGGTCTATGGAAAATAAGAAACCTTCCTGAGGTATGAATATATTGAGAGATGAACCTCGATGGTCTAGTCGCTAGGATTTTGGTCATTAATTTGATGTCATTGTTTATTAGGGAGATCAGGCGGTAATTTGCGATATCACTATGGTCCTTACCTGGCTTGGGGATTACCAAGATAAATGCAGTGTTTAGATCGCTATTCAGGGGAGTACCCTCTTGGGTGCTATTGAAGAAACGAGCTAAGTAAGGGGCAACCGTTGGGCCAAACTTTTTGTAAAAGGTGATCGAAAAGCCGTCTGGGCCTGGCGCTGAACCTGATTTTGCGTTTTTAATTGCTTCAAGGATTTCTGGTACATTGAAGGGGGCCTCTAATATGTTCCTATGTTCCTGGGTGAGTTTCGGAAGGGATAGGTCTCGTAGAAATTCGTTCAGCTTATCTGAGGGGGTAGAGTTTGTTGTTCCCTTATAGAGGGAGACATAGAAGGAGTGGCATTCTTTCATAATTTTGTCTGGGTTTTGAGTGAGGTCCCCTGCCGTACTGCGTATTTTTGGGAAGTGCTTTGGGCGATGTTTAGGTGTGAGAGTTCGGGCTAGTCTCGCTCCCTCGCTCCTATTCTATCCTTTTGCATGTAAAATTTAGCCCCTGACCACCGCAAATATTTTTCCGCACTGGTCGTGAGTGCGAGATTGAGGGCGGTTTTGGCTGCATCAAGACGGGTCAGAGTCTCCGGTGTTTACAAACGTTTATGGTCCCTACTAGCCTGATGGAAATTTTGGGTTAACGCGTGGGTATTCGCTTCTCGCTCTCTTTTTAGCTTGGAGGCAAGTTGGATGAAATGTCCCCTCATAACTGACTTGAAGGCAGCCCAGAGGGTGGTGGGGGAAATTGGCACAACATCGTTTATCTTAAAATATTCTGTCATGAGTTTAGAGCGGTGTTCACAGTGTGTTGGGTTGTTTAAGAAGTGTCTCATTTAGCCGCCATTTGAAGGGTCCTGTCATGGTTTGAGAAGAGCGGATTTTAAGCAATACAATAGAATGGTCAGAGAGGGGTGAAGCTGTAATAGTTGAAGAGACTGCTTTGCTGGCAGACTTAGCTTGCATAAAGATGTGGTCGATTCTGGTGTAAGTTTGATGGGGAATAGAGTAGTGTGTATAGTCTTTAGTGTGTGGGTTGAGTTCCCTCCATATGTCTATCAGGCCCAGGGAATTTAACTTATGCGCTATGTGGAGGCTCTGTTTGGGGGGTCGTTTCTGAGTTGGGTGTGAAATGTTAGATTTGTCCAGGGACAAATCGAAGGGTGTATTAGTGTCTCCTCCCATAATTACCGTGCCTTTCAAAAAAGGCGCCAGGTGGGACAACATACGGTTGAAGAAGATACCTTGTCCAGCATTAGGGGCGTAATATGATATTAGTGTGAACGTTACCCCATTTAAGAGGCCACTAACCAAAATGTACCTGCCGTCTGTGTCTTTAACAATATCTATGGGGGAGAAATTTATTCGTCTGGAGATGCAAATCGCTACGCTTTTGGTTTTGTTACAGGCATTAGAAAAAATAAAAAGATGTGGGAATGTTTTGTGGATAAACTTTGGATTGTAAGTGGAGGGGAAGTGAGTCTCCTGAAGGAATAAAATATCAGTTTTGGATTTGTGGTAAGACTGAAACAGCTTTCTCCTTTTAGTGGGGGAATTCATACCCTGTACATTATGTGTCTTGAAGTCCAACAATGTGGACCCATGGGGATCACTAGCCATGTCTGAGAGTAGTGGTAAAGCAGAGGAAATAAAAGGACCTACCCCGTTTATAGTTGTGTAGCTTCGGCATGGTCTTCCCGGAGAAGATATAGGGGTTCGGCAGAGTTGTAGACGTTGCCAAGGGAATCCGGGGGCTCGCTGGTGCTCGAGAAGGAAGGAAAAAGAAGATATTAGGGAAGAGAGAGGGGTTGACAGACAGAGTGGGCTTGAGTATTACGTAGAAGAAATTTGCTATAACATTAAATATTAGTAGCTGAAATGGGCTAAGGTCCTTTCTGGGGGTGTACCTGCCCCCCCCCCCCCCCCTCCAGGAAGGAAACATCAGGCCCTAATGGCCTTCCGGCCTTCATGAAAAAAAAAAAAAACTGCTTCCGAGAGGAGTTAGTGGTAGCCCTCAGAGGCAGAAGTAGGCACATGGGTGCCGTCGTCGTCACTTCCTCCAGTAGTGACCCAAAGTTCAAAGGTCAGGCTTTAGTTTGGAAAACATGTTGACAGAGTCCCTCTGAATATAATGCTGGGTATGGGGATAGGTAATGGGTGGAGACTAAAGTCTTCGCTGGCCCCTGTAGAAGGCTGAAAGAGCTAACGTTTGGTTACTGGACTGGGTAGTGTAAGCTTGCATGAGATGCTAAATCAAGCATAAAAGAAAAACTGTAGAAAAACTGTAAAGAGACTTATTTGTTTAACAGCCAACAGGGATAATAAATCCAAGAGTTCTTCCAGGGAGATCCATTTTGTAAATGGATGGAAGTACCATAAGAGTTGAGAAAGAGAGTGTTTAAGTGGGTTTCAGGGTGGTTGAGCATCCTTGGATCTCTTCGGTTGTTGTTTCTGCCAGGCAGGTGTAAGCAGACTCCGAGGAGATGGTCTTTTTGTTGAGGAATGACCTTTTCCTGTCGTAGGAGGGGGTGGCTCTTGAGTGATCAACCCCAAGTGGAGTAACAGCTTCTCACCCTCTGGAATTGTGGAGAAGCCATAGGCTTTGTTTTTGAAGGAAAAGTTGAGTCTGAGGGGAAAAGACCAGCGGTATGTAATGTCATTCTGGACCAGGATTTGTATTAGTGGTTTCAGGACTCTCCGTTTTTGGATTGTGTAGGGGGAGAGGTCTGAGAACAGTTGAATCCTGTGACCCTGAACCTGTATGTTTTCTGAGCTTCGGCTTTTTTCATTAACTCTTCCTTTACAGAATAGTAATGCGGCTTGACGATGATATCTCGTGGTAGGCCATCATTTCTGGGGGGTTGTATGGCTCTATGGGCCCTGTCAAGCTCTAGACGGTGTGCTGGGACATCAGGGATCAGATCTTTGATCAGGGATATTACTGCTGGTCTGATATCCTTGATAGATTCTGGGAGACCTCTAATGCGAAAGTTTTGACGTCTCGAACAATTTTTCAGGTCGTCAGTTTTGAATAAAGCTGCTTCTAGGTGCTCCTGGAGTTCTTGGATTCTGTCTGAATTTTGATTAATTCTGGCAATGACTTGGTCTGATTTCTTTTCTATGATTTCCATCCTGCTGCCTATAAGTTGTAGGTCTGCCTGGATTACCGCAGTGATTTGTGCTGCGTTTTGAGCAAGACTTTTAGCAAGCATGTCAGAAAATGCAGACATTAGGGCTGGGAGATCTGTTATGGGGGGGAGAGGCAGTTTGCAGCTTCTGTAGGTGGATATCTGGAGTGGAGAGAGTATCACTTAGTGGGGATAAATTGTACTGTGTTATGGGTCCCCTTAGGAGAGAGTCTGTGGATGCTGGGGAAAACTCCCCTTGCTGTAGGTGTATTCTCCTACCTTCCTGGGCAATAACTCCGTTAGGGGGAGTGTGGCCAGTGTTCAGGGCGGCTGTGTCCATCTCCTCTCCTCCTTCTCCAGCCAGGCCGCATGGAGAGGCGGTCGGATCTGCCATCTTTGCAGGGTCAGGCTGTGGAGACGCCTCACTAAGTATGCGGGTGAGGTCCCTCCTGGAAGTCCCGACGACATCACGGTGTGGAGCGGCTTCTACCCCGTCTCCCCGTGCCGGCTGCTTTGCATTGAGGGGCTCCATTCAGCTGCTGTGGGACGAAGTGAGCGGCGGCGGAGCGGAGCTGCGGGGCTAAGCGGCCATCTTAGCCGAGACCGCGCATGCGCCTACCGGCAGCTGAAACTTTACAGACAGTTCAAGCACTTGACCATCAGAGCAGACAAAACAGTTCATGTACTTCACGATCAGATTCAGGTACACCATGATAGCGGATGGAAGAGTTCAGATATTCAACCATCAGAACAGGTGTAACTTGCACCAACAGTTCAGCTGATGATCATTGACAAAGTCTTTATAGACGGTTGCTGCTGTCAAAAGTGTTTGTCTCCTTTCTCCAATATGCTTGTGGTTGACGTCAAAGCAGGTGTGGTACCAAGACTGCCAGTCCAACCTTCCATACTTAACAATAATGCCCATATAGCCCATCATGGATTTAGATTTCTGAACAGTTAAATCTGCAATCCCTAGTGACCTGGCCTAACACTAAAAGGAAAAACTCAGCTTTTTCTCATCTAGGGTGAAATATTGGTACAGGAGCACCACCGCTCATCTCCCACCTGAACTCTACTTTGTATCTAAACTTAACAATGTCCAACCATAGGCCCAACTTCAAACCACTTAATGTGTGTATATTTCCTCTGTGTACTCCGGTCTCTTCCCACACTCTAAAAACATTCTGGCAGGCTAACTGGCTTTTGTCTATACTGACCCCAATATGTGTGTACAAACCCACACCTGATGTGTCATTATATTCTACATGCTAGTCCCACACCCAAGCAATTGGAGAGAATTGAGGAAAACCAAACCTGGGACCCTATTTAATTTCATAAACAAGTGTATCAAACGTGGTGGCCAAAGGATCACTAAGTATCACATATAACAATGTATATATCAAAATTACAGCACCTTAATTTTGAAGGACTTGGTTTAAAATTTGCAACCATTGCCATAATCATGATTAAGTCTAATTGAGTGAACATAAAATTACCTTTTCCATAATAAATGACATGATTAGCTTGAATTAAAGCGGTCATTCATATAGAAAAATATACTTCAAACCAAACACCAGTTGTGTAAAACCTTTAACTTTTAGTATCACCCATTCTCTTCCTGTACTGTGCACATCCTGTGGATTCTGTTTTTTTTTTCACACTCCAACAGTGGTTCTGCATTACAGGCCACTGCAATGATTATGATAGAATATATTTAAGTAGATCCTGCTATAAATCAAGCTAAATTCGCACAGGAAGGGACAGTAGAGGAAGATAAACATATTATGTTTAGGTATTCTTATACCCTACCAAACCATTAGAAATATGTTTCAAATTCAACTTAATCAGAGGGAAAAAACTTGAATATCCATCACGCAGCATCAAAATTATTAGTTGCTCTGTTTACAATCAGTTCTAATAAAACTGTCATTACATTCACATAAACAAAATATCAACAATTAAGACGATGCAAGTTGTCAATGTATGTTGTGATCTTCATCTTTAGTTCTTGGACATCAAACCATATCAGACAGGTGGATTGATGCTGTTTAGCACTATCTAGGAACTAAACAAAATGAAAGGTCTTAGTGCTTTATCATTACATTTCCCACCTAGAAATAAACAAATGATTAGCACAAAACACATAATCAAAACACTTTCCAGACAAAACATATGGCTATTTTGTTTACTGAGAGTGCACTCTTTTCTACTCATGTTAAACTAGCTCATTAACTAATTAATTAATCACCATGTGGTTTTTCATTAAAGGATGTCCATCAAAAGTTGTCAATAATTCACCATGGTTAACATTCACAATAACATTTGCAGTGTGCACACATATTATACATCACCAAACTCATTTTGATGTTTCTATTTCAATCTCTTGTTCAATTCCATACAGATCTGGTTCCTTCTGTATTAACAAAAAACTTATAAAACAATCATTAGTGTTGTATTCACACTTTATTACAATCACCAATCAGGACAATACATAGACATACATCTCCAGTGATCATTCACTGTTGTCCTATCTTATACTGTTACTCTTTGCTTGCTCATACATTTAACATGTTATACAGAACTTGTCTAATCAGCTATTTTGTTCAAATGACTGGCAGAAAAAGGTGCAACTAGGTTTTTTATCAGTGGGTTGAGCCTTCTCCCTTTCCATGCCCAGTAGGCTGGAATGGAGAACTAAATAATTATAATAATCATGGCTGCTTTTAGGAATTCAAAGGGTTCCGGCCGCTATCAACCTTTTCTTTGTTTAAACTGAATCCTAGAGTTACGAAGCAAAAAACGAACCATTTCAACTAGGGTTGTATTTTTTGCAACACAATTAAACTTGTCCCTAGGTCTTATATATAAACCACATTTGAACATCACATGTTATACTAGTCATTTCATAGCAGGACAAAAATTAATACATTACTACATTTCACAGACAGACCCTCACAAAGGATTTGTTGAAGGAAGAAGGGGGGTGAGGGAGATGTTGCAGTCTATCTCTCCTCTCTTCTCTCTTTACACAAACACAAACATGTGAAGAGGGATGGGGAGGGATCACTGTGGACTGTTGGCATTTCTCACTTTTCTCATTTACAACTTTACAGAACTTTTTCTTCTGTTTCATTACTTAACTTTTCCAATGTTAAACTCACATAAAGGCACAAACATAAGTAACAAAACATATTTTACAACTCATATAAAGTAGTACCTATCTATCTTAATTAAGGTAACCTTGTCATTTTATATAGACAATACAAACAAGTTCCATGTCCATTAGTTAGCTTCAAACAATTTGGACATACACATAACAGTGACTCTGAGTGCTTGCTCATTGTTTTCAATATTAAAAATAGTCTCATTGCTCTGAAACTTCTAAAGTCCAGAGACCAATGTTATTACTATTACAATTAAGGCTTCCTGAAGATACAACAGTTTCATTTGTACATCAGTCTCTCGCCCAATTTATCAAACAAAAACAAAATCACAAGCCGGTGTCCAGTCAACACCAAAACAAAAATCTGCGTGCACCTGATCACTTAGAGGCACCTCAAATAAGCCAGCTAAATATCTGATACATTTCCTACGCTTTCTGAATGTACTGTGGCTCACAATACAAGTACAAAACATTAAACCCAGCACAAACCGTCTAGCATGATTCTGCATCATTTCTGTATCTCTTATTTGCACAAATCGACCCCACTTACTCCTGGTACCAAATCTCTTGTCACATTTTTTGGGGTTGTGTTTGATATGTGCAAAGAGAGATCACACAAATACTTAAAAGTATAACATTTATTACAAAGTAATAACAGATACAGATAAAGATAAAGAAAATATCAAGAATACTTAACTAAAGGTGTTTGTTTCCCGCCATGGGTCCCTTTCATGGCACAGGTGACCAGGACCAGACACTGACCTGATGGCCGTTCTGGGTGAGACTAACTATATAGATTTTGACTGTGGTAATATAGAACTTGTATAAGGAAAATGACCACCCCCAGGCAACACCCTGGTAAGCAACAATATGACCTTCACATACCTGAGGAGAGGGGGCTAGTTTGTCCATATAAGGAAGTTCAAATGCCAATAGGTTGAGTCATGCAAGGTAACTAGGATATTAGAGGCTATAATAGATATTTGTGAGGCCAACCTTAATAAGGAATATGAAATATGCAATTTCCCCAACAGACGGCTCTTAGTGCCACACTGTTTATTGGATAAAGATAAAAAGTAACAAAATGCACTAAACACTCACATGATGTTCTTTAACCCCTTCAGCCCCGGAATGATTTCCCAGGTTAGGACCAGAGCACTTTTTGCGATTCGCCACTGCATCACTTCAACTGACAATTGTGCGGTCGTGCAACGTTTTACCAAAGCAAAATTTGCGTCCTTTTTTTTTCCACAAGTAGAGCTTTCTTTTGGTGGTATATGATCACCTCTGCATCATTTCTGATCACCGCTATAAACAAAAAGAGAGCGACAATTTTGCAAAAAAAAAAAAAACAGTTTTTCTTACTTTTTGCTAAAATACAAATCCAAAAAAAATATTTAAAAAAAATGTTTCATCGGTTTTGGCCGATTTATATTCGTCCTCATAGTTTTGTTAAAACTCAGTCAGCGTTTATTGATTGGTTTGCACAAAAGTGGCCGCGTTTCTGGATGAGAATTCATTTCTGGGGTTTTTCCTTTTTTTTTACTAGTAATGGCGGCAATCTGCAATTTTTAGCGGTACTGTGATATTGGGGCGGACATGTCGGACCATTTTGACACTTTTTTGGGACCAATGACATTTATACAGTGATCAGAAATTTTAAATATTCAATGATTACTGTATAAATGTCATTGGCGGTGAAGGGGTTAACCTGCAGGGGGTAGTGAAGGGGTTAACGGTGTTCCCTAGGTGTGTTCTAACTGTGGCGGGGGGGGGGCTGGGCTGTTATGGGCATAGGAGATCTAACTGATCCCAGTGACAGGGATCAGTAGATCTCCTATGCCCACACTGACAGAGCGGGGAACCGCCGTGTTTACATTGGCAGTTCCCCCGTTCTTTTTGTTGTGGCCGCTCATCGCGGCTTGCCGAGCTGCGGGCACACTCCTCCAGAGTATGGCGGGCGTGCACACGCACCCTAGTGGCCACTCCTCAAATCACCTTTTATTTACGGTGATTCGCGGGACGCATCCACACTGCCGCAGTAAATATAATGCGTGTGGTGTGGAAGCGGTTAAACAAGAGTGTCTGCATTGGGCTGTGGTATCTCTCCAGCATACAGGGCTCCAGGCTGGATCCAGACTGAGTGACAGGGGATAGCCCCAGTATAATAGTGTGCAGCACACTCACAGCAAATATCCTCCGATGATAGTGAAAACCGGCCCAGCTGCACAGTCACCTGATGCACGAGCAGGAACAGATGATGAGAGACGCTAAGGTTCACTATGACAACGCGTTTCAGAGGACGTGGCCTCCTTCAGGTCTCTTCAGGGACCTCTTCAGGGCACACGTGCAGCTTGTCGGCGGCTGTATGCTATTATACTGGGACAATCCAGCACAGATTGCTCTGAATCCAGACTGGAGCCATGCATGCTGGAGAGCTACCACAACCCAATATACACACTCTTGTTTAAACAACACCATGTGAGTGTTTAGTGTATTTTGTTACTTTTTATTTCTATTCAGTAAACTGTGTTGCTCTTCCTTTGGTGTTCTAGTCACCTTTTTTCTTTTGCATTAATCCATATGCTGCAGGGTCCACACTGACTTAGTGAGTTGGTATATTTCTACGGTTTAAACCATTTTACCTCTTTTTATTAGCAATAAAAACTGTCAGGGGTTCTCCACTGTATCCATTCCACTGAATACCACGTCATGAGCTAAAATACAGAATGGTTTCATGAGATAAATACCTCACATTTTTATGAAATAACATTTTGCTGAGCTATTTTATCTTAGATTTTATGTTTAATCTATGTTTATTAGAGTTTCACAAAAGAACACAATACCATGGTCATAGAAGCCAAAAAAGAGGTGTTGCACTAGTTGTACATATCCATTAGTACAGGGCAAAATAGAACATTTTTTTTATTGTACATAACGCGACACAGAGCAGGCTATAATCATTACTATCTGGGTTATGTGCCACCCATAAGGGAATGGACACTGTCAGGCCAAACACAGACTGGAAGTCCTCATCTATATAACTCCTCCCATACAAGAAGTCTTTCAGTTTTTTCACCAGTGTCTTGAAGGTGATGGTCACTGAAGTTCAGCTTTCTGTGAGAATACTGCTGGTCTCAAAATGGTTCTAATAGGAATCAAGGGACTGGATAATCAAATCCATTCAGATGGCTGTGTGTTAAAATGCATGGTACCTGAGCCCTGTAGCAGAGATAGAAGACCCGGCGGGGTTGCCTTTAATGCTGCCTTTTGGTGCTGGACCCTGCGTTACGGAACCCTGGGCAGTCAGCATCGACCAAGGAAGCTTCCGGTAGGGTGCTATATAGGTCCATGGCAGTGGACCCCAGAGCAGAAAAGGGGGACTGATGATTTTAGAATAACTAGGAACATTAACTTTGCACATTCAACAAAAGACATTAGTATTATACATTCGACAGAAGTTATTAAACTTGTACAGTACAGCTGGGGTGGGACAGCCAAGAGGACCATTTGTAGAGGAATTTGTTCATGACTAAATTTTTCTGGCTATTTTTTATTTTTTTTTATTTCACATTGTAGATTAAGGTCTTTAAGTGTTGACTTTAGAGAAGGGGGTTCCGGAGTTTTCCACCTTCTGGCAATGTTCACGTTTGCTGCTAGTCGAAGGTGAATAATTACATTTCTGGACTTGGGGAGTACTTTTTCTATGCCCAAGTGGAGTAAAGAGATCTGTGATATAGAGGAGATTAGGGATAAGGTCTGCCTCCAGAAGATGCTGAGGGATCTACAGAACCAGAATAGGTGTGCAATGGTTCCTACACTTCTGCAGGTTCTCCAACAAGTGGAGGGGGAGTGTTTTTTTTGTAAGTTTCCCATTGGTTGGAGCAGTGGGATGCTGCATATGCATATTTGAAGGTTGTCTGCCACATGGAGGGGGGGGGGGGTTGTAGTGAGGTTTAAATCTGTTTCCCACTTAAGTAGGGTGTTGATTTGGGATAGGTATTGTTGATCCACTAGGGCTGCATATATTGTGGATATGCCATGCTTGGGGTATGTGGGTTGAGAGTAAAATCTGTGGTGTGTTCCAGGGATAGGGCCTGTCACCAGGAGTTTAGATGTTTTTATGAAGTGGCTGATCATTACATGTGTGTAGGTTTCAGGTTCTGGGAGATATTAGTTTTGAAGGACTTTGAAGGCTTTTAGTGTCTTTTGAGAAATTAGGTCTAGTAGGAAGTTGATTCCATATGTCTGCCAATGTTGGATCCGTAGATCCAAAAATGCATGGGTTGGCAGGTGTATCACATGTATACTTCTTCCAGGCTAGAAGTGATGCTTCTACTGATGAGGAGGAAGGTGAGATAGGTAATTGGGAGCCCGCAGTGATGAGAAGAAGGTGGTCCATTGGAGTATTAGTTGTGTGGTGTGAGGATTCTATACCTGACCAGAGTTTGTTGGGTGAAGGGTGCCACCAGTGGTATAGTTGGTCCAAGAGGCGTAGTATTAGGTGTGAATGTGGGGAAGCCCTACTCTGCCCTGTTTACGGTGTCTTGTTAGGATATGGTTAGTGCACCTAGGGGGTTTGTTGTTCCATATGAATAATTTAATTTGTCCTTGCACCAAGGAGAAAAAAAGTTCTGAGGAACTGGTAATACTACTGGGTGGAATAGATATACAGGTTTGGGAATGGCAATCATTTTGAATGAGGCTATTTACTCTTCCGTTCACTGACAGATGCAGCCTTCTTATGACACGTGGGGTTATGCTCATATTACTAGGAGTAGACTAGGCAAAAATAAAACAAAAGCATAGGTTGGCCCCTCCCAGGGGGCCGTCCTCACCTTAGCATATAATCCCCCTGCTCTGCACATAGCACATCAGTTTTAAATTGCCTAGTGCAAGGAGTAGACCTGGTTCCCTATGGAATCTGCGGTCTCCTGAAGATTTTTTCTGATGAAGCCTGCTATCAAGAAGCCGGCTGGTGGTATAGAGGATATCTAGAATCCAAAAACTTTCCCCAGTCCGGCCGACACTAAGCGAGCTACCCTTAGCGGAGGCCTGCCGCATAGCACCCGTACCGTGCGGGCGGCCAGTGGCTAAAACCCACTAGAGCCCAGTGATTGGTTTTGTTCCTGTCCAGGGGCCTGGCCAGCAGCATGCCTCTCTATGGGGAGGTAAGTCTGCTCCGGGTGGCTACCCGCTGCGCCCGTCGGATTGGTGAGTGGACCCCTCTTCCATCCTAGGGGCGCGGAGAGTGGGCACCTGGACAGCTTCTGTGGTAGCCGGCCGGTGGGGGTCCGTTAATGGGGACACACTGGGTGGTTCCCCTTTGTGGATTATCTCCCGTCCCCTCTCCCCCACTCCCCCTGCCCCCCGCAGTACCGCACCTTGCACTGACCGTTCGGAGCACTGCATTAAGCAGTTCACCGCCATTCGGTGTGGATCACCGTTCGTTCGTCTACCAACCACACCATTTTGCTATAAGCTCTGCTTGTGTTAATGGCAGCATCCATTGTTTGGTAACCACATGTGGTTTTCAGACTGTCCTCTGGCGGCCCCCAGTGGTCATTTTTTATATTGCATGAAGTGATATAAACGGAATTAGTACTTCCGGTTTCACTTGGACAACGTGGCTGACACTCGATGGTGCAGGCACTTGAAGTGCAGTGGATTTTTGGGCATTGCTCATTCCGTTCACAGTGCTGAGGCATTTAAAACAGCAAGTATAGCTGGGTCTCCCTGGTTGCTGGTAGCGGTGGGTGCAATCCTCCCGGGTCTCCTGGCTGATTGGTGGGGTAGAGGTGGTGGTCACACAGTGGGGGTGCCAGAAAGCTGGGATGTCAGAGGCTGGCAATGCTATGGCAGGGGTACCTGCGGATCAACAGTCCACCCCAGGAACCTTGGTGTCCTTGGAACAGATGAGGGCGGTATTTGGGTAATTCTTTCCCCGGGCGGGGGACCCGGTTCCGGGGGCCCCAAAAAATGCCCACCCCCCCTCATTTGGAGGATTCAGATCCAGAAAGCACCTCAGTGGTCACACCTGTGGACCTATCAGAGGGTGAACTGCCCTCAGAAGGCGAAGGTGATCAGGAGGCTCCTTTTTCGCGTGATAAAGCGATAGTGGCCGCTCTGATCACTGATATCCGCGACTCCATGCGGCTTGACCAAGCAGGGGAGTCGCATGAGTCCACATATATTTGTGGATCACTTAAACCCCCTAGGTCCCCTAGGGCTTACCCTTATAATCAGGTGTTTGAACAGGCGATGTTCAAGGAATGGCTGCAGCCACCAAATTCCTTTGCGTTTCCTAAAAGCTTTGCTGTTCGCTACCCCTTTGAGGATAGCTTTACTAAGAGATGGGCTTCCCCAACGGTGGACCCCCCAGTGGCCTGTCTGAATAAGGCAACGACCATTCCCTTGGAGGGGTCTCCCTCTTTTAAGGAGGCGGCCGATCGCTGCATGGAGGCAGTGTCTAAGACACTGTTCTTGTTGGCTGGGTCAGCCATGCGGCCGGCACTAGCGGCTGCGATGGTGGCACAATCTCTTCACGAGCACGCTGCCACACTGCACACTGGTTTAACTTGTGAGTGTGCACAGGCTGAGGTGCAGCGGGCACAACATTTGGAAGAGGGTCTCCACTACATATGCCATGCTGCTTTGGACCTTCTTCCCATATTGTCAAAAATGTCTGTTTTTGCAATTGTTATCAGGCGGGTGCTGTGGCTCCGCTCTTGGTCGGACGACCAGGCTTCAAAGAAAGCTTTTGCAGATCTTCCCTTTCAGGGAGGGCATCTGTTTGGCCCACAGTTGGATGAAATCATTAAGGATTTCACGGGAGGGAAGAGTACTTTCCTTCCAGAGCCGAAGCGGCAGGATTTTCGCCGTAGGCAGGGCCCTGTTTCTTCAGGTCAGAAGAAGTTTTTTTGAGCACCCGGCTCAGCGGGTAAGGGCTTCAAGTCCGGTAAGGCTTCCACTGGGCACAGTAAAAAGCCCTGGCAGCATAAGTCCGAAAAAGCGAAGGATGAATCAACCTCCGTATGATGGGTTGCCCCCGCCCGACTCACGGGTGGGGGGCCGGTTGCTGGGGTTCGCAGACAGATGGACTGCCCACATCACCGATCGGTGGGTACTGGAGGTGGTGTCCTCCAGGTACAGGATAGAATTTGTATCTCTGCCACCCGGAAAGGTTCTTCCCTTCAAACGTGAGACTCCCTCAGGGGCATCAGGAGGCACTTCTAGGCACCTTCGGGCGCTTGCCGAACAGAGGGTGATTGTACCGGTACCCATGGTGGAAAGATTTCACGGGTTTTACTCAAACCTCTTTGTGGTGCCCAAAAAGGGCGGTGTCAGTCCAGTTCTGGACCTGAAGGCATTAAACCGCTTCGTAAAGACTAAGATTCAGGATGGAGTCCGTCCGCTCGGTCGTGGCCGCCCTGCACCAAGGGGAATTCATGGCGTCCCTGGATATCAGGGACGCGTATCTCCATGTTCCAGTTTGTCACAGTCACCAGCGTTTTCTACGCTTCGCAGTGGGGGACCTGCATTACCAGTTTGTGGCACTTCCCTTCGGGTTGGCTTCATCTTCCCGAGTGTTCACCAAGGTGGTGGCCCTGATGCTGGTGCTGCTGAGACAGAGAGGTATTGTGGTAGTAGCATACCTCGACAATTTATTACTGAGAGCAGAGTCTGCTGCAGCTCTGGAGGAGAACATGACAATTACGGTGTCCACGTTAGAGGAGTTTGGTTGGCTAATCAACCTGCAGAAGTCATCGTTGACTCCATCCTGCCGGCTGGAATACCTGGGTCTGATTCTGGACACGGTGCAGGCAAGGATGTTTTTACCACCAAACAAGCTCCTGACACTTCAGGCAGCAGTGCAAACTCTGTTATCACGCCAGTGGTCCTCCTTACGGTTCTGTATGCGAGTGTTGGGGCTCATGGTGTCGACTTTCGAAGCGATACCTTACGCCCAGAGTCACACTCGGCTCTTGCAGAAGGCGATTTTGTCGCAATGGGACAAATCTCCCCTATCCCTAGACAGACTGATCAGGTTGGATCATCAGTCCCGAGGACTCGGTGGATTCGGGCTCCGGCCCTAAGGTTGGGAAAATGTTTTCTCCACCTCAATTGGTCGATAGTAACGACAGATGCCAGCCTATCGGGCTGGGGAGGGGTCCTCGGTCAGTTCTCTGCCCAGGGTCATCGGTCAGTGCAGGAAGCTTGTCTTCCAATAAATGTACTGGAAATGAGAGCGATCAGACTGTGTCTGTCCTGTTGGTCAGAAAGGCTGCGAGGCCTCCCTGTCCAGGTTCAGTCCAGGTTCAGTCGGACAATGCCACGGCTGTGGCATATGTGAACCATCGGGGCGGAACAAGAAGCTCGGCAGCAGCCATGGAGGTGGCTCTGATACTTTGTGGGCAGAACTTCACGTGCCAGCTCTCTCTGGCAGACCTTTGTGTGTAGAACAAAAGATCCGTTAGGGTCGGTATCGGCTACTGTACATCTTTCCTCCTCTAAAGCTTCTACGCGGGTTCTGTGCAGGATAGAAGCAGATGGAATCCCCACAATCCTGGTTGCTCCGGATTGGCCTTGGCGTCCTTGGTACACCGACGTAGTACGGATGGTGACAGATGTTCCGTGGCGTCTTCCACTTCGCGAAGACCTACTATCTTAGGGGCCCATCTTGCACCCTGCTTTACCCTCTCTGGCTTTGACGGCTTGGCTATTGAGTCGCAGGTGTTGAGGGATAGGGGTGTCTCAGACTCTGTGATCCCTACTATGATTGAAGCACGTAAAAGTACCTCACGTAAGATTTATCATAGGACCTGGAAGGCCTATATTACCTGGTGCGAGGCAGGGGGTTGGAACCCCCGCTCTTATATAGTGTCCAGAGGACTGACTTTTTTGCAGCAAGGACTGGACAAGAACCTGGCGTTAAGTACACTTAAGGTCAAATTTCGGCCCTGGCGGTTCTTTTTCAACGGCCCTTGGCGTCTCATTCATTGATCCGTACATTTGTACAGGGGGTACGTCATGTGGCTCCTCAGATACGGTCGCCTCTGGCACCATGGGATTTGAATCTGGTGCTTTCTGTGCTGCAGAAACCACCATATGAAAATATTTTTGACATCCCCTTGCGACTGTTGTCGCAGAAAGTGGCTTTTCTGTTGGCTGCCACATCCGCTAGGCGGGTGTCTGAGTTGGCAGCATTATCCTGCAAGTCTCCTTACTTGGTCCTTCATAAGGACAAGGCAGTTTTGCGACCTTCCCCTTCGTTTCTTCCGAAGGTGGTTTTTTCTTTTCATTTAAATGAGGATATTGTTCTTCCCTCATTGTGCCCGCACCCGTCACATCCCAAAGAAGTTGAACTGCATTCTTTGGATGTGGTGAGGGCTTTGTGGGTGTATTTGTTTTCTACAGCTTCTTTTCGGAAGTCTGATTCTTATTTGTGCTGACGGAAGGGTCGCGCAAAGGCATGGCGGCCTCGTCCGCTACCATTTCTCGTTGGATAAGGAAGACCGTGACTCATGCATATGAGATTCGGGGCAAGGTTCCCCCGTTTCCAGTCACGGCTCATTCCACCAGGGCAGTTAGTACTTCCTGGGCGTTTAGACACCAGGCCTCTGTGTCTCAGGTGTGCAAAGCGGCTACTTGGGCCTCAGTGCACACGTTTACTAAGTTTTACAAAATTGATGTTTCAGCATCTTCGGATGCTGCTTTTGGCCGCAAAGTATTACAAGCGGCAGTGTAGGCACGATTAGCGCCGCCTGAGAGGGCATTTTCTGTTGGGTACAGTTGTTATAGTTTGCCCACCCCTCTTGATTGGCACAGCTTGGGGAAGTCCCCATGTGTCATAAGAAGGCTGCGTCTGTCAGTGAACGGAAGAGTAAAAGGGATTTTATTATAACTTACCATAAAACAGGCCTCGACAAATCCCAGGCGCCAGGTCGCATTGGCGACTGGATGAAGCGACCTGGCGCCTGGGGCTGCACTGGGGGAAGTGTCCGATCCCCGTGCGGCATCCCCCTGCTTAGTTTACCGTGGTCCACTTCGGGTGTTTTTTCAGGTGAGGAAGAGGAGGACCCTTCATCTACCCGCCCGTCACTCTTGTCACGTCCGTCCCCTTTTATGAGTCTCGCGGACACTGACACAAAGAGTGTCGGTGGTGTTCTCCCGCGGGTAAGGGGTTACCTTTACGGATCGAACACTTCCGGCGTTTCGGCGCCGGAGTTAATGGCCGGCGGCGCCGGAGAATCAGGCGTGCAGGCGCGTCCCCCTACGGCGTGCCCCTAGCCTGTGAAGGGGGTCACGTCGGGGTCCGCGGTCCAGCGAAGTAGGTCAGCGGTTACGCTGGACCGCGGACCCTAAACAGCTCCGGACAAAATACCATTCAATATTATTTTAGGGAAAATGAGAAGGCAAGTGACTGTCTGCGTCGGAAGAATACTGTG
>BLSH010541697.1:451509-524408 GCA_018402905.1 Glandirana rugosa
TTTTTTTTTGGTTGTCGAGTCGAGACTCTGCGACATGATTGTTAGACTGCGATCATGTATTTAGAGTGGATGACTCGATAACACATGACTGTCCCCAAACCGGTAACCGACTCTCACGACTAACTCTCGGCCAAGTGTGACTCCGCTAGGCTTAACGCCCCGCTGAGTAACGCTGGGGCGTGTCACGCTGAAGTCGTGCCGAACGTTTAATGAAGACATTATCTTCAGTTACGTTCAGCGGACTTCATCGAGGTTTTCATCATGTCCTTGGAAAAAGCCTCAGACTCAGCGAGGATAATCTTGTCAAGGTAACGTGATGTACCTCTTCTGAACAGTCCGCTGAATTCAGCAGACTGTTAAGTCGCCTGACAAGTCTTCTCCATGTAGTGCAATGGAACTGTTCTAATAGGAGCGACTCAGACTCCGAAAAAGGTTCCTGTACTACTTTTGGAGCTACTTCAGGCGACTTGCATTGACTTCTATTACAGAAGTAATTTGCAAGCCGTGCTGAAGTCGCACTGTGCGGGGTCGCAATGAGTCGCCCCGCAATTCGGATCGCCTCAGTGTGAACCGGCTCTCAATCAGCACTCTCAGCCAATGGCCAAACCCCTGTCAGTACACAATAGCTCAGTAGGTGAGATTTATGTACTAGCGTCAGATTGTTAGTACAGCGTCTCAGAGCTGAGCTGTTGGTTTTTTTTTTTTCGTTCAACCTGTTAGATTGAACGAAAAAAAAAAAACTGATCGTGTGTACCAGGCTTTACATGTATATGGTGGCCAGGTAACAGACAGGCTATGACGCTGCCTACATTTAAGATCGGTAATTTTTGTAATTGAAAATAAAGCTTTATTGTTCGTTAACAAAAACTGGCTCCTAACTTTTTTAGCTGGCTCCTAGATTCCAAGTAAATTTGTCAAGCCCTGCCATAAAATCCTTTTCTCTGAGTTCACTGACAGACGCAGCACCCAACCCTCTGTGTTGAGTTTGTACGGCTTGTTACGAACTGATGTGCTATGCAGAGCAGGGGGATTATATGCAAAGGTGAGGACGGCCCCCTGGGAGGGGCCAACCTATGCTTTTGTTTTATTTTTGCCTAGTCTACTCCTAGTAATATGAGCATAACCCCACGTGTCATAAGAAGGCTGCGTCTGTCAGTGAACTCAGAGAAAAGGATTTTACGGTAAGTTATAATAAAATCCCTTTTTTCCTATTGTAGATAGATGAGAGACTCGCCGTTGGTTAAATATTTGGCAAAGTTGTATTTGGAGTATTCTGTAGTTTAGGTCGTAGAACTGATGTAGGTGTGGAGATAGTTTAATTCCCAGGTACGGGATAGCATGAGTAGCCCGGATGAAGGGAAGTAGTGATTCATACCTTTCAGAGAGGTTAATTGGGAGGATTACAGATTTGTTAGCATTGAGTTTATAGAAAGATACAAAGCTAAATTGGTGGAGGATTTATTGGATCACCTATAAGGATTGATTTGGTTTGGCGATCATAAGTATGATATCATCTGCGAACAGACTGATTTTGTGGTCTCTACCATTACAGGAGATTCCGGAAATTTGTTGGTCATTCCTAATTTAGATGCTAGGGGTTCCATCAGGATAGCAAATATGATTGGGGAGAGCAGACAACCTTGGCATGTGCCATTGAAGATCCCAAAAGGTTTGAATAACACGCCTTCAGTTAGTACTCTAGCTGAGGGATTGGAGTATAGGGAGAGTATTGCCTCCTGAAACAAGCCAGATTTTGGAGAGCACTGCCCTTAGGAATCCTCAATGCACCCTGTCAAATGCCTTCTCTGCATCTAGGGATATGAGCAGAGAAGGCATTTTGATTGGGTGGTCTAATGGATTAAATTAATAACTCTTCTTGTTGCATCGGGAGCGTGTCTTTCAGATACAAATCCAACTTGGTCTGTGCAGATCAGAGTTGGTAAGTAGGGGAGTAGTTTGTATGCTATGCCTTTGGCTTATAGTTTGACATCAGTGTTAAGAAGAGATATAGGGCTATATAGTTGGTTGTGCAGGTGGAATCCTTGTCTGGTTTAGGAATAGTCGTGATCATAGAACATAGCATGTATAGTGGGAAAGAACCAGAGGATGCAGCAGAATTGAAGAGATTGGTAAGGTGGGGAGAAAGAATATTGGCAAATTGTTTGTAGTACTCATTGACAAATCTGTCCTCGCCGGGGGATTTGTTCCCGAGTTCTAATTGCATTAAGGATTTCATCATCTGTGAAGGGTTGTGACAGCTGCTGCAGCTGGTCAGAGGTAACAGATGGGAGATTTACTGTTGACAGGAATTCAAGAATGAGGGGATCAGTGGGCTTGGGGGTAGTGGGATTTGTATTTAGGTTATAAAGGGATGAGTAATAATCACTGAAGGCATTGGCAATATCCTGAGGGTTGCTCAGTAATTGCTTTGTGGTAGGATGGTGTAGGGCTGCTATTTTGCTTTTAGACCTATGGTCTTTGACCTGGCAGGCAAGTAAAGCATTAGCTTTGTTCCCCAGCGCATAGAAATTTGCTTTGCTAAGTTTAAAGTTTGTTTCAAATTTGTAAAGCAGTATAGAGCGAAGGTTGGTTCTGTGGTTGAGAAGCTTATTAGAAATATCTTGCGACAGGGTTTGTTTATTGATTTTCTCAAGTTGGTCAATTTGGGTTAGTATCTTTTCGATTTGCTGATCCTCTGTTTTTTAATCTTACTGTACAGCTTGATGCCTTGCATATATATTTGTATGTAGAGCAAAGGACCACCCGGTCAATGTCCGGCTGCTCATTTAGTTAAAAAAAAAATAATTGATGTTCAGCAATATTTTGAGTAATACTCTAATCTGCCAGGAGAGAGGTGTTGAGTCTCCAGATGTGAGGTGGGCCCACCATCCGCTCTCCTATGGTGATGGTGACAGGTGCGTAATCTGACCACGCGATGGTTCAGATCGTTGAGTCTGTAATGTCTTTTTTTTTTTTTTTTGAACATACAACACAGCATTACATTCATATGTCCTGCATGGACCCAGGTATGAACCCACGCAGGGGTTTTACAGCAAGGTTTCCTTCAGATAAAGCATATGGTTCAACTGTGAGTTAAACAGGAAGCTCATAAAATATCATTGGCTCATGCTCTCAAGGGGACAAATAGCCTTAAGACTTGTATTTCCTTCCAACACAGTCTTCGGGGACCGGGGAGCTCAACCAGGTATATCCAATCACCATGGAACCCAGGGTCAGAATGAGTACCTCCCAAACTTAGGATGTGGAAACAGGGGGATCCACTACTTTCCTACTCGGACACAGCTGTGGAAAGGTTTGCCAACCACTTTGCCCATACCCTATCATATTTCTTTGGGCATCCCCTATGGCAATAAGTAGCTTTGTATAGCGGCAGTACACTGTTAACATCTTTTTCCATGCTGTTGGGGGGGGGGATCTTTGTCTCCAATGCAAAGCAATCAATTTCCTTCCATAAAATAGCAGTAGGCCTATTGGGGTCCTCTCCGCCACCCTGGGCACCAACTCCTCCACCAGACCCAGAAGACAGATTTGCGGGGATGGAGTGATATCAATGCTTAACAGTTCATTTATGACAGCAATGATTTGTGTCCGGTAAGACTCAATAGCCGGACATGTCCAGAACACATGTATAAGGTCAACCTGGTCATGGCCGCATTGCCAGCAGTCTGAGGACTGGGAGGGATCCATTTTGTGTAGTCTGTATGGAGTAATATAAGCTCTGTGGACAATTTTATATTGTATTAAACGGTCCCTCAAGGAGGCAAGGATTTTAAATTGAAAGTCCCATATATCCTCCCAATCCTCAGAGTCTAGCTCAGGGGAGTCTTGGGACCACTTCTGTTGAAGGCTACCAAGCTCTTGAGAGGAGACCTGAAGGAGGTGTCCATAGAGAACTTAAGTAGGTTTGTCTGCACATTCGTATCTTACCACCCTTTCCAGATCGGTTTGGATTATTCGTCTCTCACCAGGGGGGAATTGGCTCCTGAAGGCATGGGACAGTTGGGGGTATATAAATAGGTAGTGGGATGGGACATTAAACTTTGATCTCAATGAGTCGAGTCTATAATTTCTTGAAGTGTCTGTTTATCTACAAGAAAAAGTCAATGTGAGAATAGGATAATTGAGATGGGGAAAAGTAGGAGAAGTCTCGTTCAGAGCTCTGACGGCATCTCCAAATGTATCGTCCATTTGCTTGTAGGAAGGGTGGTGATGGAAGGTTGATTTTGTGTCCATGTCAGAGTCTCCAATTATATTAAAATCACCTCCCATTATAATTTTGCCTTTTGACTTGGTTTACTTTTTTGTAAAGTTGTTTGCAGAAGCAAATTTGTTGTTTATTTGGGCCATATATATTGACTAAGGTGTATGGGACTTGGTTAATTTCACAGATCAATATTAACCACTTCAGCCCCAGAAGGATTTCCCACTGTAGGACCAGAGCACTTTTTACAATTTGGCACTGCTCTGCTTTAACTGCTAATTGCACGGTCATGCAATGCTGTACCCAAACAAAATTTGCCCCCCCCACACACACAAATATAGCTTTCTTTTGGTGGCATTTGATCACCTCTGCACTTTTTATTTATTGCAATATAAATGAAAAAATAAAGACAATTTTGAAAAAAAATATATATTTTCTACTTTTTGTTATTAGAAGAATACAATAAACTAAATTTTAGTCATCAATTTTTTTGCCAAAATGCATTCAGCCACATGTCTCGGGTAAAAAAAAAAAAAATTAGAATATATTTATTGGTTTGCACAAAAGTTATAGTGTCTACAAACTAGGGTACATTTTCTGAAATTTACGCAGCTTTCTTTTTATGACTGCCTATCTCATTTCCTGAGGTGCAATAATGGTAGGGCAGTACAAAATCCCTCAAATTACCCCATTTTGGAAGGTAGACACCTCAAGCTATTTGCTGAGAGGCATACTGAGTCCATAGAATATTTTATTTTTTTGTCACAAGTGATTGGAAAATGACAAAAAAAAAAAAAAAATACACAAAGTTGTCTCTGCAATGATACATTACTCACGCATGCCATGGGTATATGTGGAATTACAGCTTCTAAATAGAATGTTAATGATAGGTAGAATAGGCCTTCTTCAAAAAGGAACGAAAAAGAATAAACAGGCAATAAAAACAAAAAAAAGAAGGGCACGGTGCCAAATGCACTTCCTAAACAATGGCGCAAAAGTGCCAAGGAAGAGACAGCAGGGGTAAAGAGTTCCGAAGGGCTGAGTGCGCCATTCATCGGGTGAGATATTAGCTTTGCGGGATAGACCCTAGGAGGTGCTAGTGATGTTTATTCCTGCCAGAGCGTTGCAGGAGTAGATGCTCCTGACGTAATCCCTCAGTGTCTTGTTCCATTGATGTGGATGTGGAGGTGTCGGGAATAATGTCCCAGCTGTGATTCTGCACCAATTCCGGGATCCTGCATATTTTTAAATTATTGCGACGGGACCTATCCTCAATATCTGCAAATTTATCTTTGATCCATTGGTGTTTCTTGGCGTGATCGTCGTTTGCGTCAACAAGATTGTTAACAGTAGAGGCAATGGCTCCCATATTTGTTTCAATATGAGAAACCCTCTTCTCCATAGTAGTTACAAAATGATCACATTTTTGTAACAGAGTGAGCATGTCTGGAGGGAGCTTCGTAGTGACATAAGCATTTCTTTTAGTATGTTGTCCATATCAGGTTGACCCATAGTAGGGTAGGATGCTATGGGGTCTGATTGAGAGCTCTGGGATCCCTGATTAGCAAGCTGCTGGCTCGTCTCATAAGGCTCTGTCATGCCAATCTAGCCTGATTCTGGCTTTAGCAGGGTTTTCAGCTGCAGGAGTGCCTGGTGGAGATGGCTGCGGGCTGGAGTATGCCTGCATGTGTGGACCAGTGAGCAGGGAGGATCCTTTCAATGGCTGTGATGCTGAGGAAGTAGCCAGGGTCGCATGTCAGTGTGTCAGCGGCGGCACCATCTTGGCGGAGCAGTTCGGCTGGCTGGTGCATAAATTTGGTTAGTTTCCTCGGGCGTCTGTCCCCCTTTATCTTCAGGGACATGCCGCTGGGCAGGGGAGAGAGTGTGGGCAGGTTTTGCAGGGCTTACCACTTTCTGAGTGTGCTGTTAGCCGCTGGTATCTCCACCTGATGAGAGAGCCTGTGGATTATGCGTTCATGCTGTCTGCACGCTGGTCACACTCCCAAAAGAAAAAAAAACCTAAAGGTGCCGTTTAAGTAAATGGTATACAGGAAATACTAAAATCAATATGGATTGCATGAACTGATATATTCAATAACATTTGCACCCAAGTCATTTAGTTTTGGTTGTGAAAGGTTCATACTCCGAAATGACCATGATTTGTGCATCATCTATCTATCTATCTGGGCTTATTAATCTGGATCATATTTGCCACAAATGTTTTCAGCTATAGGCAGCTTTAGGTAAAATTGCTTACTCTTCCATTCACTGACAGACGCAGCCTTCTTATGACACGTGGGGTTATGCTCATATCACTAGGAGTAGACTAGGCAAAAACAAACAAAAGCATAGGCTGGCCCCTCCCAGGGGGCCATCCTCACCTTAGCATATAATCCCCCTGCTCTGCATAGCACGCCAGTTTTTAATTGCCTAGTGCAAGGAGTAGACCTGGTTCCCTATGGGATCTGCGGTCTACTGAAGAGATTTTCTGATGAAGACTGCTATCAAGAAGCCGGCTGGTGGTATAGAGGATATCTCGAATCCAAAACTTTCCCCAGTCCGGCCGACACTATGCGAGCTACCCTTAGCGGGGGCCCACTGCATAGCGCCCGTTCCGTGCGGGCGGCCAGTGGCTAAAACCCACTAGAGCCCCGTGACTGGTTTGCCTGTCCAGAGGCCTGGCCAGCAGCATGCCTCTCTATGGGGAGGTAAGTCTGCTCCGGGTGGCTACCCGCTGTGCCCGTCGGATTGGTGAGTGGACCCCTCTTCCGCCCTAGGGGCGCGGAGAGTGGGCACCTGGGCAGCTTCTGTGGTATCCCTTTGAGGATGATCTCCCGCCCCCCCCCCCCTTCCCCCCACTCCCCCCCCCACAGTAACACACCTTGCACTGACCGTTCGGAGCATTGTGTTAAGCGGTTCGCCATTCGGTGTGGATCACCGTGCCTTGCACTGACCGTTTGGAGCACTGCATTAAGCGGTTCGCCGCCATTCAGTGGATCACCGCTCGTTCACCGCCGACCGCGCCATTTTCCTATAAAGCTCTGATTGTGTTAAATGGCAGCATCCATTTGTTTGGTAACCATGTGGTTTTCAGCCTGTCCTCTGGCGGCCCCCAGTGGTCATTTTTGGTACTACACACGTGTTATAAGGAGTGTTTTAAAAACGGAAGTGGTACTTCCGGTTTCACTTGGACATTGTGGCTGACGCTCGGTGATGCAGGCTCTTGAAGTGCAGTGGGTTGTTTGGCATTGCTCATTCCGGTCACAGTGCTGAGGCATCTAAAACAGCAAGTATAGCTAGCTCTCCCTGGGTGCTGGTAGCGGTGGGTGCAATCCTCCCGGGTCTCCCTGGCTGATTGGTGGGGTAGAGGTGGTGGTCACACAGTGGGGGTTCCGGAAGGCTGGGATGTCAGAGGCTGACAATGCTATGGCAGGGGTACCTGTGGATCAACAATCCACTCCAGGAACCTTGGTGTCCTTGGAACAGCTGAGGGCAGTATTTGGGGAATTCTTTCCCCGGGCAGGGGACCCGGTTCTGGGGGGCTCCAAGAAATGCCCACCCCCCCTCAGTCCTCAGGGGAGGATTCGGATCCAGAAAGCACCTCGGTGGTCACACCTGTAGTTTTATCAGAGGGTGAACTGCCCTCAGACGGCGAAGGTGATCAGGAGGCTCCTTTTTCGCGTGATAAGGTGATAGTGGCCGCCCTGATCACTGATCTCCGCGACTCCATGCGGCTTGACCAAGCAGGGGAGTCGCATGAGTCCACATATATTTGTGGATCACTTAAACCCCCTAGGTCCCCTAGGGCTTACCTGTATGATCAGGTGTTTGAACAGGCGATGTTCAAGGAATGGCTACGGCCACCAAACTCCTTTGCTTTTCCTAAGAGCTTTGCTGTCCGCTACCCCTTTGAGGATAGCTTTACTAAGAGATGGGCATCCCCAACGGTGGACTCCCACAGTGGCCCGTCTGAATAAGGCAGCGACCATTCCCTTGGAGGCGGCCGATCGCCACACGGAGGCACTGTTCTTGTTGGCTGGGTCAGCCATGCGGTCAGCGCTAGCGACTGCGATGGCGGCACAATCACTTCACGAGCACGCTGCCACACTGCACACTGGTTTAACTTGTGAGTGTGCACAGGCTGAGGTGCAGCGGTTACAACATTTGAAAGAGGGTCTCCTCTACATTTGCCATGCTGCCTTGGACCTTCTTCCCATATTGTCAAAAATGTCTGTTTTTGCAATTATCAGGCGGATGCTGTGGCTCCGCTCTTGGTCGGGTGACCAGGCTTCAAAGAAAGCTCTTGCAGATCTTCCCTTTCAGGGAGTGCGTCTGTTTGGCCCACAGTTGGATGAAATCATTAAGGATTTTGCGGGAGGGAAGAGTACTTTCCTCCCAGAGCCGAAGCGGCGGGATTTTCGCCATAGGCAGGTTCTTCAGGTCAGAAGAATTTTTTTCGGACACCCGGCTCAGCGGGTAATGGCTTCAAGTCCGGTAGGGCTGCCGCTGGGCACAGTAAAAAGCCTTGGCAGCATAAGTCTGAAAAAGCGAAGAATAAATCAACCTCCGCATGATGGGTTGCCCCCGTCCGACTCACGGGTGGGGGGCCGGTTGCTGGGATTCGCAGACAGATGGACTGCCCGCATCACCGATCGGTGGGTACTGGAGGTGGTGTCCTCTGGGTACAGGATAGAATTCATCTCTCTGCCCCCAGAAAGGTTCTTCCCTTTAAACTTGAGACTCCCTCAGGGGCGTCGGGAGGCACTTCTAGGCGCCATTCGGGCGCTTGCCAAACAGGGAGTGATTGTACCGGTACCCATGGGGGAAAGATTTTGCGGGTTTTACTCAAACCTCTTCGTGGTGCCCAAAAAGGGTGGTGTCAGGCCAGTTCTGGACCTGAAGGCATTAAACCACTTCGTAAAGATGAAGAGATTCAGGATGGAGTCCATCCGCTCGGTCGTGCCCGCCCTGCACCAAGGGGAATTCATGGCGTCCCTGGATATCAGGGACGCATATCTCCATGTGCCAGATTGACACAGTCACCAGCGTTTTCTACGCTTCACAGTGGGGGACCTGCATTACCAGTTTGTGGCACTTCCCTTCGGGTTGGCTTCATTGCCCCGAGTGTTCACCAAGGTGATGGCCCCTATGCTGGCGCTGCTGGGACAGAGAGGTGTTGCGGTAGTAGCATACCTCGACAATTTACTCCTGAGAGCAGAGTCTGCTGCAGCTCTGGAGGAGAACGTGACAATTACGGTGTCCACGTTAGAGGAGTTCGGTTGGCTAATCAACCTGCAGAAGTCATCATTGACTCCATCCTGCCGGCTGGAATACCTGGGTCTGATTCTGGACACGGTTCAGGCAAGGGTATTTTTTCCACCAAGCAAGCTCCTGACACTTCATGCAGCAGTGCGAACCCTGTTATCACGCCAGTGGTCCTCCTTACGGTTCTGTATGCGAGTGTTGGGGCTCATGGTGTCGACTTTCGAAGCGATACCTTACGCCCAGAGTCACACTCGGCTCTTGCAGAAGGCAATTTTGTCGCAATGGAACAAATCTCCTCTATCCCTAAGCAGACTGATCAGGTTGGATCATCAGTCCCGAGGATCCTTGATTTGGTGGATACGGGCTCCGGTCCTAAAGTTGGGGAAATGTTTTCTCCCCCTCAATTGGTCGATAGTAACGATGGATGCCAGCCTATTGGGCTGGGGAGGGATCCTGGGTCAGTTCTCTGCCCAGGGTCATTGGTCATTGCAGGAAGCTTGCCTTCCAATAAATGTACTTGAACTGAGAGCAATCAGGCTTTGTCTGTCCCGTTGGTCAGAAAGGCTGCGAGGCCTCCCTGTCCAGGTTCAGTCGGACAATGCCACGGCCGTGGCATATGTGAACCATCAGGGCGGAACAAGAAGCTCAGCAGCAGCCGCGGAGGTGGCTCTGATCCTTCGGTGGGCAGAACTTCACATGCCGGCTCTCTCTGCAATCTACATCCCAGGCGTGGAGAATTGGCAGGCAGACTTTCTCAGCCGCCGGACTCTGGATCAAGGGGAATGGTCCCTACATCCAGAAGTGTTCTGCCAGATTTGCCTCAAGTGGGGCACACCAGAGGTGGACCTCATGGCCTCCAGGTTCAATCACAAGGTACAGACTGTTAGACAGGTGATTTTGGCTTGGTGGCAGACTGGTACGCAAGTTGAGCTCAGAACCCTTTTTTTTGTTTTTTTGCTTTTGTCTGTATCCGCCTTTCCAGAGCTCCTTGCTGTAGTGGTCAGTTATAGATGGGGGACAGTGACCTTGTTTTTTGTGTAGTTACTACTTTTGGTACCATACCAGCGCTGAAGCCGCCATGGGGCCACGTCTGGGTGTCTGGTCATGTACCTTTAAGGAGGGTTGGGCTCCTCCAGTCACCTGTCCTTCATCTATCCATTCAATTGCATGTGCTTCCACTGTGAAGCCTCTTATATAGAGTTAGGTCTGCAGTATACAGGGAGCCTTGTCATGGCCTGCAGCTTACACATACACTTGCAAATGCCCAATCCCCTGTCTTTTTTTTATTTTTTTATTTAGATTTATTTAGCATGTATTCTCGTTCAAATTGTTTATTAAAGGTATACATAAGCTCAGTAAAAAATACATATAGTACAAAATGTAAAAAATGAGAACATAAGTTGAGACATAGAATATTGCTGCAATTCTGTCCCTGAGGACTCAGGTCTATATACGCTCTCTAGTCAGAGAAAAAAATTTAAATTTCTAGGAGGCTAGAATCAAAGTTGGAGGGTAAGAAATGGCGGACCCATGGTTGCCAGATACGATTAAATTTGGGAATTTGGTCCGCAATCGTTGCCTCAATCTTGGCATGAATCATGGCTTTTGTGATTCTGTTCTTGGTTTCGGTGATCGTGAGAGAGGGAGTCTTCCAAGATTTCGCTATAGTTTGCTTAGCTGCTGTGATTATTTGAAGTAAGAGTTTGAATTGAGGGCGTGTGATATCATCAGGTTTGTGATTGAGGAGGGCAACTGTTGGTGTAGGTTCAAGGGGACGATCAAGTAGGGTCGAGAGGATGGAAAAGACATCTGTCCAGAATTTAGATACTATTGGCAGTCCCACCATATATGAAGGTGGGTACCTTTGTCTAGGCAGCCTCTAAAGCAGTTTGGAGAATAGGTAGGGTGAAATTTGGTTATCCGAGCTGGTACCAAGTACCATCTGAATAGCACTTTGTAATTGGCTTCCAAAGCTATCACGTTTTGAGAGGCTGATTTGGTGGCTAGCCAGATGTCTTTCCAATCGCTTTGAGAAAGCTGGACATTAAGGTCTGATTCCCACTTAGTAACATATGCAAGGGAAGAGTGTGGGGGGGGGATTAAGGAGCGTTGTGTAGAGTTGAGATATAATAGCGCGCATATGAGGATCTTGATCGCAGGCTTGTTCAAAGAAGGTTTTGTGGGGTGTAGATGAGGATCGAAGACATGGGGCAAAAAAGTGTTTCAACTGGAGGTGTCTAAAAAGCTCTGAATTAGGAAGGTTGTGGGTTTCTTGCAATGTTGGGAAGGGGATATGTGAGTCTGGGGTATTAAATGAGTATGCTCGGGTAAGGCCTGCTGTGGACCATCTATGAAAGGAGGACGGGGAGACCCAGGCCGGATAAAAAGCTGGGTTACAGAGGTAGGATAGGAGTGGATTATGTGGGGATTGGAGTTTGTATTTGAATTTCAAGGAGTCCCAAAGGCGCAGTGAGTGTTTAGTGATCGGGTTACGGAGAAATTTACGATCTTGGGGGCGTAGCCAGAGGAGGTTGGCCGTGGAGAGGGGGTCACAGTCAACTGACTCCAAGGAGACCCAGAGAGGGGTCTCCTTGGAGGCATGGTATTTGGGGAGCATAGCAAGTTGTGCTGCTTGATAATATTTAGCAAAGCAGGGAAGGCCTAGGCCTCCATTTGACTTGTTATTGTATAGTAGTGTTTTGGCGACTCTGGGCCTCGTTTTCCTCCATATGAAGGTCATGGTTCTCCGTTGTAAAATTTGAACATAGTATGCAGGAACTGGTATAGGCAGGACCCTGAAGAGGTAAAGTATTTTCGGAAGCAGAACCATTTTGACTGCAGATATGCGTCCTAGCCAGGATAGGGGTAAAGAGGCCCAGGAGGTCATCAATCTAGTTAGGTGCTGCAACATTGGAGGGTAGTTAGCTGAGAAGAGATGGTTCAGGTCAGCTGTAAGTTTAATCCCTAGGTAGGGGAGAGCTTGTGGAACCCATGGAAAAGGGAGGGCAGATTGCAAATGCATTTGTTGTGATTTAGAGAGGGAAATGTTTAGGATTTTAGATTTGCTCGTGTTGACCACGAGGCCTGATAATTTAGCAAAGTTGGTTAGTGTGACCATCAGGTTTGGTGCAGATGTTAGGGGGGATGTAAGAAATAGGAGGACATTGTCCACAAATAAACAAAGCTTGTGGGGATGGCCTCCCACTTCTAGTCCTTGAATGTTGGGGTCTTCTCAAATTTTCTGGGCTAACGGTTCGATCGCTAGGGCGAAAAGGAGGGGGGAAAGGGGGCACCCTTGCCTCGTTCCTCTCTGTATGGGGAAGGGGTCGGAGCGATCACCTGCATATGTAATGTGTGCAGTGGGGGTAGTATATAGTGAGAAGATCCATTTAAGGAAATGTGGGCCGAAGCCCCATTTGATCAACACTGACTGCAGGTAGGACCAAGAAAGGCTATCAAACGCTTTTTTTATATCTAGAGAAAGAAGGCACGTTGGTATATTCCGGGATTTGGCCAGGTGTGATAGTAGGGACACTCTGCGAATGTTGTCGTATGCTTGTCTGGAGGGCATAAAGCCTACTTGATCTTTGTGGATTAAAGTACCTATGTGTGGGTTTAAACGGGATGCAAGGACCTTGGCGAATATTTTGATGTCATTGTTGAGGATGGATATGGGCCTAAAGTTTGAGCAAGAAGAGTCATCTGATTGTGGCTTGGGGATCATAGAGATAGATGCCTTTAAAGATTCCGGGGTGAATGATTTGTCTTTGAGGAGAGAGTTTAGGGCTTGGGTGAGTAAAGGAGCTAGTAAGTCAATGAAGTGTTTATAGTATGCGGTAGTTAAGCCGTCTGGACCCGGGCGTTTGTTATTCTTAAGGGATTTAATTGCCGTTCGAATCTCTTGTTCAGTTATGGGAGCTTCCAATTGCGTCTGCTGTTGCGTTGTCAGGGATGGGAGGGATAAGTTGTCTAGAAAAGTAGAGTCGGCAGGGGAGTTGGGTTATGTTGAAGGGGGTGAGTAAAGTTTGGATAGGTGAGTATGAAAGGTTTGGATAATTTTTATAGGGTTGCTTGTGTAGACGCCCAGGGATTTTTTAAGTCAAATGGGTTTGTAGGGTTTGTTCAGGTTGTTTAATGAGATAGCAAGGAGTGTATCTGGCTTGTTTGCCTTGATATAGAGTCGATGATTAGAGCGTCTAAGGGTTTTTTCTGCAGACTCGGTCAAGAATAAATCTAATTCTAGCTTTGCTTTGTCTAGGGCAGATTTATTATGTGGGGTTGGGGCGTTCTGGAAGGTTTTGTGCGCCAGGGTAAATTCCCGTTCAAGGGTTTGGAATCTAGTAAGGCGTACGCGTTTCCTGTGTGAGGCTGCGCTAATTATGGTGCCACGAATTGTTGGCTTGTGAGCCTCCCAAACCACAAGAGGGGAGACATCTCCCGTAGTGTTCATGGAGATATATTCTTTTAGAGCCGCTTCGATGACTAAAGCTGTGGGTGGGTGTGCTAGGAGTGTATCGTTTAGTGACCATTGTCTGTTATTATTTGAAGGGGCTAGAGAAGAGAAAGATGACAGAGTGGCGTTGTGATCAGACCAAGGGATAGGAATTATTAGTGAGGATGATACTAAAGGGATCGTGCCTACTGTAGTTAATATGTGGTCGCGTAAACGTATTGTGGGGGTGAGAATAGAAAGTAAATTGTTTTTTAGTAGGGTTTAGTTCTCTCCAAGTGTCTACTAGAGAGTGTTTTGTTAGGAGTTGCTGGATGGAGAGCTTATTGGGGGTGGAGGAGGGAGTGAAGGGGGGTTTGTCTAAGTAAGGGAGCAAAACTTGGTTAGAGTCTCCACCTAAAAGTAATGTTCCTTGCTTGTGTGTGTCTATTATTTGAAATAAGTGGGATAGGAATGACTGAGGGTTTTGGTTTGGAGCGTAATATGTTACAACTGTGATAGGGGTATCAATGAGGTCTCCTAGTAGAATGAGGTATCTACCTTTGGGGTCTTTTATTTCCTGCTTAAGTGTGAAGGGAGTGGATTTGTAAAAAGCGAGGAGGACCCCTCTCTTCTTGGTTGTGGCTCAGGCAGTATAGAATTGGGGATAAGCTGGACTAAGAAATTTGGGAGTTTGGTGAGAAGAAAAGTGAGTTTCTTGGAGAGCTATTATGTGGGCTTTGAGTGAAGAAAAGGTGTGGAGAGCTTTCCTCCTTTTGTTGGGGGAGTTTAGACCCTGAACGTTGAGGGTAAGGAAGTTTAGGTTAGCCATTTGGGGTGAATGAGTTACATGCGTATGGAGAGGTACTCACTGTGTTAGGGGGTCCCCTTCCGGCAAGAAAGGAACAGTGGGACGATAGAATAGTAACTGTGAAGGAAGAGAGAAAAGAAGAGAAGTTAGAAAGAACAAAAATTAAATGGGACATGCAGTCTTGAAAACCATCTAGAGCAGGCATTATGACCTGCCTAGAGGGGAACACGTTACCCGGGGAGTCCTAAATTGTAGGAATCGCCGGGTAAGGAGGGTGGCGGCAGTGACATACAGTGCGAGGATCACCGGCCATAGAGTAACTGCAATATGATTCAGATGACCAGACCTAAAATAAAAACAGGTTAGGACTTCAAGTTTATAAATGTACTTAATACATAATGACTCGTGATATAGAAAAGTACATTAAGCTAATATTAACTTAAAGCGGAGTTCCACCCTTTCCTTAGGTTTATTAAAAGTCAGCAGCTACAAAAAGTGTAGCTGCTGACTTTTAAGAAACCGACACTCACCTGTCTCCCGGTCCAGCGATGGAGCCACACGGAGCCTCGCTCCTCTCCCCCTCCCCTCCGCGGCGCCGGCATTGCTACTGTGGGCAACCGGCCGCGGCTTCACGGCCGGGCACACACTGCGCATGCGCGAGCGGCGCTGCGCATTGTGATTGGTCCCGAAGTCTTCTAGGACCTGTCCTGTGTCCCAGAAGACTTCGGGAGGGAGGGGGAAGGAGTCCTTCCACTTCCGATCGCCTAAGGCGACCGGGGCGGAAGTACCCCTAAAAATAGGGTATCCCCACCCCCCCTCCTCCCCAAAAGCTCAGTTTCAACATCTGGAGCTGGGGAGGAGGACTTAAAGCGTAAGTTCCACTTTTGGGTGGAACTCCGCTTTAAGCCTTCCCTCAGGCCCAGGAGGGCGTGTGAGGGAATGGATAAATAGCATATTCGCCTTGAGCCCGGGCACTTCAATAACAGGCGGGTGGGTAGCAAAAAGGGAAATTTGGCATGTACTATTTGGGGGGGAAGCTACCCTGTTGTGTAAGGGTGAATTGGGCTCTTGGAGAAGGGGTGTGTAGATAAATGAGTGAGCAGAGGGCTCAAGGCGAATATGTTTGAGTAGTGAATCAAGCAAAAATTAGAACAAGTGCCCAAAACAAAATAAGTTGAAAGAGTAACAAGCTCAAAGATGAGCGGGCTAGTGATCTGGGTGGATAACTATAGAAGTTATCGGTTTAGAAAAAAAATTCCAAGTTAGTAACGAGTTCTTGGAACATAGGTGTCCAGTGGTGGTTTCGTATGTGAGTAGGTCTCTTAAATTTTGCGGGTTGGAATAAGGCTTGTCAGGGACTGTGGAGTCCAGAATGAGGAGATTAGTGGCTTGACACCCTATGTTGTTCATCAGGAATCAGTCCATGGTGTCTGGGGAATCTTGATGAGTAGGGGTTGTCTTGATTCTCTTCGATGTAGAAGAGGGAGGGAGAGATGCTTTTGAAGGAGAGCAAGAAGGTGAACGTCTGCAGGTCCCTTGACTCGAGGAGGGGCCTGGGGTCAGGTGTAGATTTTGAAGATGGGTCTGAAGATCTTCTAAAGTTTTGCAGGTGTATTTGCGACCCTGATATGTAAATCGCAGGGCAAACGGAAATCCCCAGGTGTAGATTATGTGATGATTTTGCAGAACTTGAAGATGTGGTTTGAAGGCTCTTCGTTTAGTTATGGTCGTTTGAGAGAGGTCAGTGAATAGCTGATATTGATGGCCCTGGAAGAGGAGTGTATCTTTGTGTCTCGCTGCCTGGAGAAGTTGCTCTCTAGTGCGGAAATAGTGTAATTTGGCAATGATATCCCGTGGTGGACCATTTTGTTTGCGAGGCGTGAGGCTCTATGGACCCGGTCCATTTCCAATCGTTCTATGGGTATAGCTGGAGCCAGTTCCTGAAACAGGGCTGTAACTGTTGATTGGACGTCCTTGACAGTTTCTGGGATACCTCTGATCCGTACGTTTGAGCGTCTGGCCCTGTTTTCAAAATCTTCAAGTTGTGAGTTAAGGGTAAGGTTTTCCTCTCTCAGGGCTTCAATCTCGTCGGATTGTGCGGCTAGATGTTGTTCTAGTTCGTCGACTCTCTGCTCCAGATCAGATGTGCGCTGTCCCAGTTCTCTGATCTCCCTTGAGAGCCGTTCGGTGATCTGATCGGATGTCTGCTTCAGCGCACGATGCAGCATTCTTTCAAATTGTTGTAAAATATCTGTTTGAGGATTGGCATGCTAGGTTTGGAGAGGGACCGCCAATTGCTCTGGGTCTGACTCCCCTTCATCTGGGTGATGTACGGGACGAAGCCTGGGGGTGCGGGGGGAGGCCGTTCTGGAGGCGGGAGACGGCGACATCTTTATGGAGGCCCGAGCCAGGGCTTCCCGTATGGATTTGCTTCGTATTTTCTGTTTGGTCCCGGAGGCGACCATTACACTCACCGCCGCTGATGCACGGGCTTCCGAGGAGTCGGATGAGGTGCTCCAGGTGGAGATAGGCGGTCTGGTGCGGTAGTTTGCCGGCCGTTTGTCCTCACACTGAGCGGAGCTTCAGAGCGGCATTACCTGCTGGTTCAGCCTCGCGCATGCGCCTGCAATCCCCTGTCTTTTAAACGCTGAACTGTTAGACAGGTGTATTTGGCTTGGTGGCAGACTGGTCCGCAAGTTGAGCTCGGAACCCTTTTTTTGGTTTTTTTGCTTTTGTCTGTATCCGCCTTTCCAGAGCTCCTTGCTGTAGTGGCCAGTTATAGATGGGGGACAGTGACCTTGTTTTTTGTGTAGTTACTACTTTTGGTACCATACCAGCGCCGCAGCCGCCATGGGGCCACGACTGGGTGTCTGGTCATGTACCTTTAAGGAGGGTTGGGCTCCTCCAGTCACCTGTCCTTCATCTATCCATTCAATTGCATGTGCTTCCACTGTGAAGCCTCTTATATAGAGTTAGGTCTGCAGTATACAGGGAGCCTTGTCATGGCCTGTAGCTTACACCTACACTTGCAAATGTGTGTAACCAATCCCCTGTCTTTTAAACGCTGAACTGTTAGACAGGTGCATTTGGCTTGGTTGCAGACTGGTTCGCAAGTTGAGCTCGGAACCCTTTTTTTGTTTTTTTGCTTTTGTCTGTATCCGCCTTTCCAGAGCTCCTTGCTGTAGTGGCCAGTTATAGATGGGGGACAGTGACCTTGTTTTTTCTTTGTGTGCAGAACAAAAGATCCGCTGGCGGTCGCCTCGGACGCTCTGGTAGCGCCCTGGGGTTGATATCGGCTTCTGTACATCTTTCCGCCTCTAAAGCTTCTACCGCGGGTTCTGCGCAGGATAGAAGCAGAGGGCATCCCGACAATCCTGGTAGCGCTGGATTGGCCTCGGCACCCTTGGTACGCCAACGTAGTACGGATGGTGACAGATGTTCCGTGGCGTCTTCCACTTCGCAAAGACCTACTGTCTCAGGGGCCCATCTTGCACCCTGCTTTACCCTCGCTGACTTTGACGGCTTGGCTATTGAGTCCCAGGTGTTGAGGGATAGGGGTGTCTCAGACTCCGTGATCCCTACTATGATTGAAGCACGTAAAGGTACCTCACGTAAGATTTATCATAGGACCTGGAAGGCTTATATTGGCCTGGTGCGAGGCAGGGGGTTGGAACCCCCGCTCTTATATGTTGTCCAGAGTACTGACTCTTTTGTAGCAAGGTCTGGACAAGAACCTGGCGTTAAGTACGCTTAAGGGTCAGATTTCGGCCCTGGCGGTTCTTTTTCAACGGCCCTTGGCGTCTCATTCATTGATCCGTACATTTGTACAGGGGGTACGTCATGTGGCTCCTTGGATACGGTCGCCTCTGGCACCGTGGGATTTGAATCTGGTGCTTTCTGTGCTGCAGAAACCACCATATGAAAAGATCAAGGATATTCCCTTGTGACAGAAAGTGGCTTTTCTGGTGGCTGTCACGTCCGCTAGGCGGGTGTCTGAGTTGGCAGTATTATCCTGCAAGTCACTTTACTTGGTCCTTCATAAGGACAAGGCGGTTTTGCGACCTTCCCCTTCGTTTCTTCCGAAGGTGGTTTCTTCTTTTCATTTAAATGAGGATATTGTTCTTCCCTCATTGTGCCCGCACCCGTCGCATCCCAAAGAAGTTGAACTGCATTCTTTGGATGTGGTGAGGGCTTTGCGGGTGTATTTGTTTTCTACAGCTTCTTTTCGGAAGTCTGATTCTTATTTGTGCTGACGGAAGGGTCGCACAAAGGCATGGCGGCCTCGTCGGCTACCATTTCTCGTTGGATAAGGAAGACCGTGACTCATGCATATGAGATTCGGGGCAAGGTTCCCCCGTTTCCAGTCACGGCTCATTCCACCAGGGCAGTTAGTACTTCCTGGGTGTTTAGACACCAGGCCTCTGTGTCTCAGGTGTGCAAAGCGGCTACTTGGGCCTCAGTGCACACGTTTACTAAGTTTTACAAAATTGATGTTTCAGCATCTTCGGATGCTGCTTTTGGCCGCAAAGTACTACAAGCGACAGTGTAGGCGCAATTAGCGCCTCCTGAGAGGGCTTTTTCTGTTGGGTACAGTTGTTATAGTTTGCCCACCCCTCTTGATTGGCACAGCTTTGGGACGCCCCCACGTGTCATAAGAAGGCTGCGTCTGTCAGTGAACGGAAGAGTAAAAGGGATTTTATTATAACTTACCGTAAAATCCTTTTCTCTGAGTTCACTGACAGACGCAGCACCCACCCCTCTGCGTTGAGTTTGTACGGCTTGTTACGAACTGGTGTGCTATGCAGAGCAGAGGGATTATATGCTAAGGTGAGGACGGCCCCCTGGGAGGGGCCAGCCTATGCTTTTGTTTGTTTTTGCCTAGTCTACTCCTAGTGATATGAGCATAACCCCACGTGTCATAAGAAGGCTGCATCTGTCAGTGAACTCTGTCAGAGAAAAGGATTTTACGGTAAGTTATAATAAAATCCCTTTTTTCAAGTTTGTTTTTTCAAGTGTTAATTCGCCTGCCCATAGAGTGACCTACATGACACCAAGTGACATTGACAAATACAAAGTAATGGATAAATAAAAAATGAACACAAATCCTGATTGTATGCTGGAATACTTAGGACTAAAGAAGGTTGCTGTCCCCTGACCTACACAGTCTAAACATTACATAGAGTATGCCTTACAGTGTAACTGCTTGTCTGAATATTACAAACATAGTTACTGAAGCTGAAAGCTATATAGAGAGAAGTCTACCTTACAGTGTAACAGACAGTCTAAACATTACAAACCTGGTTACTGAAGCTGAAAAACAGAGGTCTGTTTATTTATTTTCATAATTTTACTTACCACAGCCACTTATATCAGATCATGACAAAAACAAATGGTTGATTGTAGATTTACTATGTCCGATAAATCTGGTAATAGTTTTGTTTCATAAAAATGTGCTGAAAATATTTTTATTACGCAAAGTGATGCTATTTTTACAGCACTAAACCTATATTGCAAGCAGAGTCAAATGTATTTACAGTTAAAAAAGAAAAAAATATCCATCTATCCAAAACATAAAATAGGGAAAGACATTGCATCATCAGAACCCTTAACTCTTTGGTGGTCCAATCTGCCTCAACAGAAAAATATTTTTTTTCTGATCCCCAAAGGCAATTTGGCAACTCCTTAGGCTACATTCAAACCAGTGCAAATTGTAGTGGTAGATATTTTTCTAAAAAGTAAAAGGAGCCAACCGTATGCAACTCTGTGCATATATATATATATATATATATATATATATATATATAAAACAGCTGCCCCTTTAAATGTGAAGTATGGGTTTCGGCTTTTTCCCCCCATTATACTTGCCTAGATGGATGCAGCAACCACAGCTTATAGGAACAGAGTGAAGTGTTTCAGATTTCTCATTTTGAGAAAGCAGTGTTTGTGACATGAAATGCATCAGGGTCTGTACCTGTGATTGAATGAACAACACAATAATGCATCCTGGTATGTTTCACTCCTTCATTGGTATGTATGTTTTTCCATCAATTGCATTTTTGGTAAACACATTTTTTGATTGTTTTAATTGCTTTACATATTTGTATTAAATTATTATTTTGCAAATAAACATTTGTTTTATGGTGTCTACAGTGCTAAGTGATTGATAGATATTCTGGGTTGGCTTAAAGGAAAGCCCAACATTGCTTTCTGGCATGTTGACTTAATTGACCAGTTAGAACTATAATGCCTATGTACTAATAGAATGCATGAGATGTCGCTTTTCTGACCTTTGATACAGTTGTCACTTAATTACTTGCATTACTTACAGTACAAGCAGCAATTGTCCCTTAATGACTTACTTTCAACCCTGATCCAGTGATATTCACTGTGCTACCCTGCTTGGAACTGCACAGCCTTTCTACCAAAAAATGTCCTGTCAGGTACTCTTCTTAATGTGCATGTGCAAAACAGTCCCATTCTTTTATAGAGCCCACCACAAGTATTGCTCCCCATAAGATAGAATGGAACTGTGGCTTGCATGTGCACTAAGAAATTGACAGAGCAGAATGTTTGCTTGTATGAAAGTCTGGGCACCTTCCAGTTGGAACTGCATCGTGGACATTTCTGGACTGAGGTTGAAAGTAAGTATTCTGGTGGGCTGCTCTCAGGAGAGATAAAGGACACCTGAACCAAAGGGGCGGTTCTTTAAAGGGAAAGGAACACCATGAAGTAAATCTCATATTCTCTCAAGGCTTGTTAATTCTGCTGACACAATGTCCATAAGCTGCACTTATGCATCGGTAGGCAGCCGTTGTTTATGTGCTGAGGGCACTCATATTTTGCACTCTCAATTAGAGTTGATCGAACCTCTGAAAGTCCGGGTTCGGCAGGCTCGGCCGAACTTCGGGACAAAGTCCGGGTCCCAAACTTTTAGGCACAAAAATGGCTGTAACAAGGCCCTGGCAAGTCCTAGAGGTCTGCAAAAGGAAGGAAAATGGGGGTAAGAGTTGGACAAGTGCCCTACAAAGAAATGGGGATAGAAAAATAGCTTAAAATAATTTTTAAACTAAAATCACATAAAAAAAAATGGAGGTGGATGTGGAGTTGGAGGTTGAGGAGGCAGTGAAAGTGGTGGTGGAGGAGGAGGAGGTAGCCAACACTGTTTTTTTTTATTTTTGTGCAAGAAATCATCTCCAAGTTGTACAGGGAAAGTTTCCAGCTGTTGCTTTAAGGGAAAGATTATTGTTCTAAAATCATCTGCAAGCTCCATTCACTAAGTGTATTCTAGCCGCATAGAGCCATATTAGTGCTGTAAAATCATGTCCAAGCTCCATTCTCTAAGTGTATTGTAGCCGCATAGAGCCTTATTAGTGTTATAAAATCATGTCCAAGCTCCATTCACTAAGTGTATTGTAGCCGCATAGAGCCTTATTAGTGTTATAAAATCATGTCCAAGCTCCATGCACTATCACTAAGTGTATTGTAGCCGCATAGATCCATATTAGTGTTATACAATCATTGATTTTATAACACTAATATGGCTCTATGTGGCTAGAATACACTTAGTTAATGTAGCTTGGCCATGATTTTATAACACTAATATGGCTCTATGCGGCTAGAATACACTTGGTGAATGGAGCTTGGACATGATTTTATAACCCTAATATGGCTCTATGCGGCTAGGATACACTTAGTGAATGGAGCTTGCAGATGATTTTAGAACAATAATCTTTCCCTTAAAGCAACAGCTGGAACCTTTCCCTGTAAAAGTTGGAGATTATTTTAGAAGAATAATATTTCCCTTAAAGCAACAGACTCTACCTAGTCAAGTCAGATTGTTTTGTGCAGCAGGATGAGGTCTGCAATCTGTCCCTCAAAGCAGCAGTACTAGTATCTCTCCCTAGTCCACGATCAGATCGTTCAGTAATGCAGCATGAGATGTTCTGCAATCTGTCCCTCACAGAGCAAGAAGCATCCTCTCCCTAAACTATCCTGAGAGCATATGACAGGCAGCACAGCGACTCCAGCCCCATGTAGAGGCTGGGTCACATGGTGCACTGGCCAATCACAGCCATGCCATTAGTAGGCATGGCTGTTATTGTTTCTCAGGGAAAACCAGTGAAACACTTGTTGAGTGGCTGCCCTTGGCAGCTATTCAACACGTGTAATAAAATACCAGAACCCCGGACCCGAACGCGGACTTTTTCTGAAAACTCTCAACTCTACGCTCAACTCTACTCTCAATGTAATGGTCACATGATCACTGATCCTTTCGGTGTCCCAGGCATTCTGAACTCATTAAAAGGACACCAGGGTGGATTGGAAGGTGTTCAAAAAAATAAGTGAATACAAAAAGTGACTGATATTTTCAGCTTAGTCCAATGGAATTTGGATTATGGTCAAACGGCTGAACATTAAGACCTGTATCCTTATGTTAACATTTGTGAATTGATCCTTTATATTGCTGATATTTGTCAAAGGCCCCTTCCCCATGGGTGGACTGATTGGGTCTGCCTGTCAATTTTTTAGGCAGACCTGTCCGAACCATCCATTGCCTTATATAGAGTGGAGAATGTCAACAGATGTGTCCGTTGACATCTGACATCCTACCCAATAAAAACAGACAGATGCAAATCCATTCCCCATCCATCTGGCGGATTGGATGACAGTCAGATGTAAACAGACAGGTGGTCTGTTTCCAACCAACCACCCATAGAGGAAAGCGGGCTGTGTCTGTGTCCACTCTGCATAAGCGGAGTGGACACAAACCTGTCATCCGCTGGATCAGCGGACAGATTCCCCACTGAGCAGGTGGATCTGCTGGCAGAGTCCACCTGTCTGAAAGGGGCCTAAGCAGTTGTTAGGAGAAAGATATATAACGTAACTGCAATAAACTTCCATTAGTGGCTAATCTACATGTTTTTCCGTCTCTCATCAGGGTAGGTATATATGGTATATAGTTTAAGCACAGGCATGTTTGTGTTTTTCTGCTGTCTTGCAAGTTTGCCACTTGACTGACATCGTAGGGGCATATGGGATAGTTCAGTTTTAAGGTCATCTGATCTATAAAACATGCATGCAATAATAAAAAATAAAGAATAACTTTATTTTTGTCAAATTAGTTTCACAAATGTATTTGCTATATCAGTGTGTTAGGTAATTTAGTTTTAATAACAATTACTTGTTCAGATAGGGGTATATTGTTTGGGGGTATTCTGTAAAAGGTTGGTGTACAGAATTCCCCAAAAATTACCTTTTTTTATTTATTTCCTAATTTTCATTGTTCAAGTCAAACAGGATAACACCATCAGTGCAAAAACAGAGGGGATATACAGGCAAATCTGTAACATACACTAAGACCCAGATATCAGTGGAGGTGCAACGATAGACAAAGAAATCAGTTCACTGATGGGTAGGCTACGTTGTCTCCAGGCTTAATATACCAACAATTGTTAAGAGACAAGTACAATAATGCACATCTCATCTTGCACTCTAAAACAGAGCTAGATATAAATTTTGTCCGGGATGACCCTAAGATAGTAAAACAGAAGGAGAAAAGAGAAGAAAACAAGGCAAGATATGTCTCCCGGGAAGAACAAAAAACATGGATATCCCAGAAGGGCACACAAATTACCTTAGAAATAGAGAGGGAGAAGAAGGGGCATATAGGAAGGAAAGAAGAGATTGAGGCAAGAGAGTGAAACAAAAGGGAAGGGAGAGGGAAGGTATGTGCGCAGTCCAGGGCAAGAGCCCTGAAAAATACCCCCCCAGAGTATATCCATGGATCTTTCTTATGCAATTGTCTCAATGCAATTCCTAGAAATTTGTTTGAGAGGATTTCACATATGAGCTTTAGTGCAAATGGTAACAGGTAGAACTGTACAATGAGACAATGAAGTTGGCTAAAATCCACAGGACTGTGTTGTTTTTTTTTTTTTTTTTTCTAATCAGACAGAATGCATGCAGTCTAACCAAATCCTCTAGATGTCCTTACAAACATGCCATACTGCTTCTATTGAGTATACTCTCCTATGTACTTGTTTTTCCTCCCATCAAGACATTTGTTTTATTGAACAAAGGGCATAAGCTAATGTATTCATTTTCATTCTGAGAGGCATTTAAGGCTTCAGCAACATGCCCTTCACACAGCCACTGGCCTGTTAATGGAGCTGATTTGGTGTAATAATTAGCACAAGGCTTTACTAACTACAGTGCTTACAAACACCAAAGGTGTAGAGGTTCGTGACAAACATTACATTCTGTGACAAATAAGGTAGAGCAAAGGTGGACATTAGTTCTGTGCTTTGCTTCACTTAACAGACAGCTAGTTACCCAACTACTGTTTAAACGTCTCCATGTATTAGCTGTGGCGCTGTACTTCTAATCTTTCTATGCTATACTTGCTGTCTAAGTTTTAGCTGATTAGGTTGACCTGAAAAGGCATGGTCTTTGTTCCGTTTTAGCAAATGAAAAAAAGATCTGAATGTGTTTTGACATTTTTGTTCCCTTCAACAGGTATTTATTATCCAAAGGGAAAGCTGGAATACCCTTATCTAGTCACACGTGGTTGTATATTTTTTACAAACTTTTGTGTTTGCTTTGTGGTCCATTGGTGCTTGTTTTGTCTGCTAGATTGTCATGAAGGTGTTCACATGAATAGGCAAAGCTGCATTTTTTTTTTTTTTTTTTAATATGCTGGGCCTTTTCATGCATAATACAGTTACATTGGATAAGGACTGGGCCTTATGGATAATACAGTAACATAACACAAAGACTACTATATCCTGGTAGCTAGTCATTGTTTTTTAAAGTATAAAGAATACTTCCACTCTGTCCTTTATGGGGAATTGTGCCACAAAGTGCATTTGCTAAGCCCTGTTCACACATTCACATTTTATTGTACATGTCGGAACAAGCGAAAACACGTGTCATCAAAGTCTATGTTCTACATAAACCCTGTTCATAGCACACATAGATTTGAAATAGCTCTGTTTTTGTCCCTTTTATTGCATTTTTAGGCCTATAGAAATCTGATAATGTTTGTTTGTTTTTTGTTTTTTTAAAAAATAATGGCCAACATGAAAAACACATAAAAATACATCAAAATTTCCAACACGCGTGTCAAAATTTTCATTGCAAAACATATTAAAAACACATGACAATGGAAACACAGAGGTGTGTTTTTCATGTTTTGTTCTTTTGTATTTGTGTCCCAATTTCCCAATATCCTATGTATTTGTGTACTGTAGCTTTTATTTGTTTTATTTATCTTACTTATTTTGCAGTTCTTTTTCCTGTGAAAAAAAAAAAATATATAATAAAATAATTAAAGCCCATGAGGCTAATGTTAGACCATTTTGTTGGCACGCAAACACATCCAGGGTAGTTGAAAGAAGTTTATTTGCCAGTGAAAGCTTATTGCACCCCCAAAACTATTTTTGCTTTGCCCATTGATTCCAGTGCATATTTTCATTATAGATACATTTTCCCCAAATCTTCTAAATTTCCCAATTTGTTTTTTTTTTTTTTTTTTATGGGAGGCTGGTGCCTACAATATCTACTAGCTAAATCTACATCTTTGTATTTACTACAGCCAAAAAAGATGCAAGAGCAAGCATGTCAAGAGTGAATGAGGTAGATTTGTAAGGCAAATATACTTTGCACTGCTCTAAATCTGAGGGGAGGCTCTGCTGATTTTTATCATCCAATTATGTGCAAGCAAAATGCAAAAAATACAAAATCACATGCAAGGGAAAAAAAAAAACAGCTAAATGAAGATTACCTCAATATCTAATCAGAAATTAGTGTAAGCTAAATTCTACAAATCTAACACATAATTCAACTGACTTGTGACTTTTGGGACTATATGGAGCTACTGAACTTGTAAGCATATTACTTCCCATTGGAGCTCAAAAGGTTAAGCGTCCTTGTGATTAAATGGCCTCAATAATATCTGCTAAGTACTCTGTGCATATGCATGATGGTGTGGGAATGGGGCTACAGAGTTGTTTATTATAGGGAGGCAATGTTGTGTGAACAGTTCTTGGATGAGTTTGGTAATAGATGACCAGAGTTTATCTTCACACAAGTTAAATGCCTTTCTCACTCATTAATCTGAGTTAGTGAATTTGTGTAACTATTTCAATATATCTATGTGTTTCTTACTTGGCATTTAATAAGAGTTTATATAACATTTCCTTTTGATTTGATACATACTTTGATATACTTGTTTGTGTTAGATTCATTTTCACAATGCTGAGCTAGTTTTATATCATAAAAAAACTGTATTCCCTAATACTAAATTTTAACAATAAAAATCAATAATTGCTTGTGAGTAGGGATGGGCCTGATCCCCCAATTTAGAACATTATGGGGTGTTTGGCGTGACTTTGCCACCGTGGAACGCCTCATAATACATAGTATGCAGACGGGAGGGCTGCCACCATCTGAGCTTGGTTTGTTTTGACAGTTTATAGTGAAGGGCGAGGCCACCTGGTGACTTACGGATGACCCCACCCCATTGTGATGTCATGTGGCGTCAGAGGGGCGAGTCACTCAATTACATCACCGCCTTTCACTATAAATAAACTGTCAAAACAAAGCAAGCTCAGTCAGTGGGAGCCCTCCCATGGAGGAGGAGCCTCTCACAGTAATAAATGACAATTTTTCCTTTACAAATGTCATTTTGTTCTGGCGCTATTGTAGAGCTGCACGATTCTGGCCAAAATGAGAATCACAATTTTTTTGCTTAGAATAAAGATCATAATTCTCTCATGATTCTTGCGGCGTAACATATTAAATATACGAAAACATTGGGCTAACAGCACTGTTTAGTTTTTTGAAAGGGTAATTTTTCCAAAAAAATTGGGTTTAAAAGTCTGCTGCGCAAACAGCGTGTGACATAAAATATTGCAACAACCGCCATCTTATTCTCTAGGGTCTCTGTTAAAAAAAAAAATATATAATGTTTGGGGGTTCTAAATCATTTTCTAGCACAAACACTGGCTCTAAAAAACAATATCTATATGGTGCCTGCAGCTGCAAGCACCATTCAGATATCACTTCTCAAAGGTAATGATGTCATATGACGTCCACCTAAAGAGAAGTGGTTAATGCAAAGGGCCATGGCTTTCCCTACTTTGTTGCCAGTGACATATGATTTAGCTTTGAGTTTGCCTTGCATTTGTTCAATGTTTTCTAGCAACAAAGGGCGGAGTTCGTTACCAAGTTTAAAAATTTCAGATTGCAGAGTGGGAGAAGGGTGTAGTTTGATTTGGGAGTCTGCTTTCTCATTTGCCGCTGTTAGCTCTGATAGACACTGCATCATCCTCCTTTTTCATTTTGGATCCAAGTTGTATGGAAAAGCCTCTAATATAGGCTTTATGAGTGGTCCACAGAATCGCCGGGCCCCTGTTGGTGGCAAAAAATTCATCTAGGTGCTTGGATAAATATTCGGTATTGGTGGAGTTTTGTAGGAGGGAATTGTTTACTCTCCAAATGTAGGATTGGGGTTGTGATTTTTTTTTTTTTTTTGTGATCTCAATGCTTACAGGTGCATGGTCTGACCAGATGACGGTGTGGATTTTCGATGACTGAATATTTTGCAGCAACCAATTGTCTGAGAGAAAAAGGACAATGCGGGAGTATGTGTTGTGGCGCGGGGACATGTATGTATAGTCTCTCTCCTCCGCGTAACAACACCTCCATACATCATATAAATCATAGTCTGATATAAGTTTGCTTAAACGTGAAGCAAATCTTTTAGGTCCAGAAGATGAGTCCAATTCATACTTGGGTACCAGGTTGAAGTCCCCACAAATTAGTAGGTGACCTTGTTGTAGGTCTGTGATTTTCTTGAAGTGTGTCTTTAGGAATGTCATTTGGTGTTGGTTAGGAGCGTATAGAGAAGCTATGGTGTATAGAGCGTTCTCTATGGTACAAGTGATAATGTATCTACCCTCTGGGTCCAATGTACATTTATGTAGTTGGAAAGATATAGTGTCTCTGATAACAATTATAACTCTGCGTTGTTTTTTTGAGTAGCTGGACTTAAAGGTAATTGGAAAGGATTTATGTTGGCATATTGGAGTGAATCCTTAGGCGAAGTGCATTCCCTGCACAGATAGAATGTCACAGTTATTTGCTAATGCCATTTTTCACAACAATGCCCTTTTCACTGGGTGGTTTAGGCCTTTCATGTTCATAGATAATGTGTTAATGGCCACGGGGATGTGATGATGTTTATTGTGTAAAGTAATCAAAGACTCACGCTTAGCTACTCGTTTGGTGGTAGATTGAGAAGGTGTTTGGCTGGTTCTCCTGTAAATGGCTGGTTTGGCAATGGGAGACGACAGTGGTTGGCTACTTGTTCGAGCAGTCCGTGTTGCTGGAACTTTGGAGGATGATTCTGTATTTCAGGTATCTTTGCTTGACTAAGAAACTAGTGGATGGTAAATAGTACAGTCAATATGCAACATGAATAATCTGAATTACGTTATTAGCTGGTGATTCAGAAAGAACGAGAACCTACAACGGGAAAAAAACAAAAATAAAAAAAAAACTGTAAACGGTCAGCTTATCAGAGCTCTGAGAGAAGCTGACAAGTTGGGGGTAAAGTTCAGTGCCTTGCAGGCAATCAGCTGAGAGCCCGATCGGAAGAAAATTGTAGCTGTGATACTTGTGAGGAGATTCATTTGTGCTTTGGTAAATGATTTCCCTGTCTTCGTTGACCGTGTGGAGGAGGATGTGAGTGATCAGCCTTGGTATAACCTTCCTGTGGTAGTTCTGGTGTAATTTCCCATGAATGGAGTAGTTTCATTCCGCTGTCAATAGTGGATACTATGTGTATTGTACCGTTTCTGGTTATCATCAGGGTAGCAGGGTGGCGCCACTTGTAAATTAATGTGTGATTGTTGAGGGCTTTGGTTACTGTTTTGAGTTGTCTTCTCAATTGTAGAGTATGCTGGGATAAATCTGGGTATATTTGAATGCCTGTGAATGGTTCTGAGAGAAGTGTCAAGATTTTTGCTTTAGCTAGGATCTGCTCTTTGGCTTGGAAGACATTAATCCTCAACAGGTCGTCCCTGGGAATAGTGTCATCCAGGTGCCTTGGTTTAGGAATCCTGTGAATTCGGTCTATAGTAAGTTCTTTTGGTGTCAATTCAGGCACAATGGTTGAGAAAAGTTTGGTGACGTATGCTTGAATATCTGAGGGAGGGATGGACTCTGGAATCCCCCAGATCTTTAAGTTGTTCTGCCTTGAGTGGTCCATAGGGTCCATCCTCATCTTTGATTTAGTGGGCTTTGTGATGATGGGCTGGTTGGTGGCGATTGGGTGGGAGAGGATGGTAGCAGTGCTACGTCTTTGTCCCCTGGATCTGCATCAGGGAGATCTCTGTATGATTTAGGTTGGTTAGCTGTGTGGGTGACAATTCCTTTATTAGGATCTGGCCATTGAAAGAAAGCAGTGGGTTTTTTAGGGCCTCTTTTATTTTGCGGGACATTGATGTTGAGTGATTGTACTCTCAATGTGGACAGTAGTTTGTGTTTTTTGTGACTCTTCTCCTACACTTGCTTTGAGGTATCAATCAGGCTGTTCAAGGCTCTTAATTCAGGGTGCCATGCTGAAGTGGGTGTAGCAATATGGCTGTTGGCTTTAGATGTTTAGGGTTTCAGTTATTTTGGGATATAGTTTGGTTCTCAGTTGGCCTGTTGGCTCCTAGTGGTAGATGTAGGTGTTTAAGCACACCTCAGAGCCCTGGGTGCTTGGAAATATAGGCCACCGGTTCTCAAGATGGCGTCCGTGGCAGGCCTCAGCAAGCTGCAATTAGGCCACTAGTATTTCTGAAGCCAGGGTTTTAGGAGCAGTGGAGAGATGGGTTATATTGCCTGTTTTCTAGGCTTGGGTAGGCTAGGATTGTTTGTGGCTGGCGGATAGCACATTTGGTGAGGGATTGTGTAACCCGGCGTTCCGTCCAGCTAGGCCGCAAGAAGCCACGGCCTCGATTTTGCTGGACCATGCGTCCATGCCGCTCGAGTGCTGGCTGGGTGTACAGTGGAGGTGCCGGAGGGATAGATACAGGGTGTTGAGCTGCTCACCCAGGTTGCAGGCTTGAGGGTGCCTGTGGATTTTTCCTGGTCCGCCGAAGCTCCTCTGCTATACGTCCTCTCTCGCTCGCTGCTGGCCACACCCCCTATGGGGACTATTTTTAACTAAAACATTCTGGAACACTGTTTAGCAGAGTATATGAAAGTAATTTAAAGGAGCCAGATGCTCCAAACATTTGGGGTATTACATAGAGTGGCTTTTACACCAATCATGGAAAATAAGAAGCAACATTAGTCTCCAAATGTCATAAAGATGAAATTATGGAGGTCTGTTATCTTTATATTTCTTGCTCTTAGACTTGTTCTTTAGGGGAGATACCGTACTTGCAGATAATGACCTTTTTGTGTTGTATCCAGCGGGGTTGGTAAGATCCATGGGTGCTTCTTGAGAAATTAGTTTAAGGTCTAGGAGTTTTTCCCCATCCATGAGATTTGTGAAATTGTAGATTTGACCTTTCTGTAAAAAACTGACTGCAAAGGGGAAGGCCCACCAACATGTGAGATCGTTTTGCTGCAAGGCTTGGAGGAGCGGTTTGAGAGATCTCCGCTTTTGGATAGTAGAGGGAGAAAGATCTGAGAAGATCTGGATTTAATGCCTCATGCAGGAGATATTGGTACTGTTACGGGACAATCTCATTACTGCTTTAATGGTATAGAAGTGCGGTTTCACTATTATGTCCCGTGGGGAACCATCTTTCCTTGGGGCTCCCAGAGCTCTGTAAATCCCTGTCCAGCTCCAGTCCATGTTTAGGTATATTGGGAATCAGGTTTTGGATGAGGTCTTGAACCGTTGAGGTTACTTCTGTGGTAGACTCCGGTAGGCCTCTGATCTGAAAATTGTATTGTCTCGATCTGTTTGAGATCGTCAATTCTTGCCGGGGCAGTGATCAGTTGATTCTTCAGAGTTTGGATATGAGCTGAGTTTTGGTTGGTTCTGGAAACTGTGATATCGAGTTTTCGTTCAATGGCTTCCATTCTAGTCCCTAGACTATGGAAGTCAGCTTTTATGTTCCTTGTTATTTTTGCCGCTGTCATTGAGGGCCCTCTTTCCAGCATGTTTGAAAATCTAAGGAACAGACCAGCGATGTTGAGAGGGGGTTCCTGAGCTGGTTTGCCACTAATATAGTCCTCTGGGTGGGGAGTCGGGAGGGGCCCAACCGGAGTGAAAGAAAAGTCCTCCATTGTGCACCCAATCAGTGACTCTGTAGAGGCTGGAGAAGTTGTCAGGAGTTGGTGACTGTTCATATTGATCCCCAGTGAAATGGTGAGAGTAGCAGGAGTTATTACTTGCCTGTATTCTGAGGCTCCCTCCTGGGCTTTAGTGCGTGGGTGACCATCTTTAACTCCCCCATACACCAGAAGTTCCCAACCTTTTTGGCACCAGGGACCACTTTTGGTGTAGCCATTTTTTCAGGTGGGGGGGCTCTGGAGCACTGTGATATAAAGGGGACTGCACTATGATTGCAGTCCCCCTTTACAGTTCAGTCCCCTTTATATCACAGTGTCCCTTGCAGTCATTACCCCCATCACAGTCCTGCTTGCAGTCATGCCCCATATCACAGTCCTCCCTGCAGTCATGCTCCCCATCACAGTCCTCCCTGAGGTCATGGCTCCCCATCACAGTCCTCCCTGCAGTAATGACCCCCGTCACAGTACGTCATGGCCCCCCATCACAGTCCTTGCAGTCATACCCCCATCACAGTCCTCCCGGCAGTCTTGCCCCATCACAGTCCTTGCAGTCATGCCCCCCATCACAGTCCTTGCAGTCATGTCCTCCATCACAGTCCTCCCTGCAGTGATGGCCCCACATCACAGTCCTCTTTGCAGTCATGACCCCCCATCACAGTCACCCCTGCAGTTATTGCCCTCCATCGTAGTCCTCTTTGCAGTCATGGCCTCCATCACAGTCCTCCCTGCAGTCATGACCCCCCATCACACTCATCTTTGCAGTCCTGTCCCTCCCCCCTATCACAGTCCTTGCAGTCATACCCCCATCACAATACTCCCTGCAGTCATGGCCCCTCATCAAGAGTTCTCCCTGCAGGCATAGCCCCCATCACAGTCCTCCCTGCAGTCATGGCCCCTCATCAAGAGTTCTCCCTGCAGGCATAGCCCCCATCACAGTCTTCCCTGTAGTCATGCCCCCATCAAAGTTCTCCCTGCAGTCATGCCCCCCCATCACAGTCATTCCTGCAGTCATGGGCCCCCATCACAGTCATCTTTGCAGTTATGACCCTCATCACAGTCACCCCTGCAGTCATGTCCCCATTACAGTCCTACCTGCAGTTATGGCCCCCCCATTACAGTCCTCTTTGCAGCCATGCCCCACCCCCCATCAAAGTTCTTCTTGCAGTCATGCCCCCCATTACAGTATTTTTAAATCGTGACTGGCACAGCAGCAGTCAGGGCTGGCCAGACACCGACTCACACTGTAGAGAGCATATATCGACAGAGTAATAGAAGCCCATACCTGCAGATGCCTTAGAACAGGGACAAATCATGTAACCACACAGCAGTGCTGCAGGAAAAAGGTGCTTGGAGGATAAAAAAACAAAAAACAAAAAAAAAATACAGTGGTATGATAAATATACGATTTATATAAATGATTTATGGCAATTAACACAGCTCTGTTTAGTATAATTTTAAGCCATTAGCAGCATATGAGATAACAAGCAAAAGTGGCCTACATATTTCTCTCAAACAGGTTTCCTTTAAGAAAACATTTTTTCTCTTTCGTTCATTGACGGACGCAGCCTCTTATTCTTGACATGTGGGGTTTATGCACCTTTCACTAGGAGTGGACTAGGCAGAATATAGTTCAGCTAAAAGAAGACACCACCCTTACCAGGGGGCAGTCCTCACTTGGCATAACCCCTCCTGCCCTGCTTAGCAACTCCGTTTTTTCTGCCTAGTGCAAGGAGTAGGACCTGCTGGGATCTATGGTTCCCCATTTTTTTCCCTTTTTTTCTCAAGATGAAGAATGCAATCAAGTAGCCGGCTGGGTGACAGGCTGGATATCCTAGATCCAGGTAGTCTCCCCAGCGCACCCGATGGATGCGAGCTGACCTTTAGCTGTACGCGGGGTCGGCTGCATTGGGTCCCGGTCTGTGCGGGGCAGCCAGCGGGTTAAACATCCGGCCAGCACACTTAGGACTGGGCTCAAGTCATGGGTGTTGCGTGGCTGGCAGCTCCCCCCGAACTGGCATGGTGGCAGGTCTGCCTCGTGTGGCTACCCACTGTGCCCGTCCAGAGTGGTGAGTAAGCTTCTCCCCTCCCCCCTGCGGGGTGTGGAGGGGCAGTTGGGTGGTGTCCCCCTCCTTAGGGTGTAGGTGGGCCTGATCTTCTCCTACCCCTTCTTGTTTAGTTCCCCCCCATACCTCCGGGGCTGTAGCTTCCCTCTTGCCTGGCTGTGCTCCCCCTGGGTGGGCTGCGGTGTGGCAGCCAGTGTGTTCTGCAATCTGGCCGCCATTTTCCCGTGGCTGACCGCGTGTTGTATTGCAGCCGCCATTTTGTTGTAGCCGGCCACATGCTTTGGCCTCTAGTGCGCACGGCGGCCATGTTAGCGTGGTCCGCCATGTTCTTGCCTCAGATTTGCTGGCTGGATGGGCTGTCCTGGACGTCTTGGCGCCGGGCTGTGCCGGATGAGCTTCCTACACGTGGGGGACGAGGAGCAGCAGCGGGGTGACACATAGGCAGCTACAGCAGCACTAGCAGCAGCACCTGCCGAGGTCGGTGTGGTCCTCCTGGGTGCCTCTGGGACCCTAGTGCGGCAGCTTGTGGGGTGGTGTGAGGCGCCTGGTCCGGTCTCTGGCCTGCGGGTGATTCCGGGGTGCGGTGCAATGGCGGCTGAAGCAGGTGCTTCCCAGCCAGAAGTCTCCAGTGGGGATCAGGGAGCACTGGGACTTGTGGTTCCGATGGACAAGTTAACGGCCATCCTGGAAGAATTCCTCTCCTGGGTGGAGCCGATCTGTGACCGTGGGGTGGCGAAGAAACGGCCACCCCTTCCTCTGTCCTCTGGTGAGGACTCGGAACCTGAGAGGGGCTCCGCTGTGTCGAAGTTATCGAAAAGGCAAGCTCGGGGACCCATCTGATGATGAGGAGGAGCCCTCGGGGGCCACTGCGGCTCGTGAACGGGCTGTGGTGGGCTCTTTGGTCTCAGCGGTCTGTGAGATGCTGAAATTGGGCCCGGCTGCGACACAGGGGGCGGTGTACGCTTTTGGGTCACATAGGCCGGCCCGGGCTCCTAAGGTATTCCCTTATTTGTCGTACTTTTGATCAGTTTATTTACAAGGAATGGCGACGACCTCGGTGTTCATTCTCCATGCCTAAACATTTTTCTGTGCGTTATCCCTTTGAGGATAACCTGTTGCAGAAGTGGGCGTCTCCTGCGGTGGACCCACCGGTGGCCCGTCTGAACAAGACAACCACTATTTCGATGGAGGGCTCTCCATCCTTTAAGGACCCGGCAGATAGGAGGACTGGGGCGGTGTCCAAGGCAATGTTCCTGGTGGCAGGGTCGGCCATGCGACCGGCGCTGGCTTCGGCGCTAGTGGCACAGGCGCTTACGGAATGGGTGGCCATTGTGCACCAGGCTTTGGTGGCTCTCCAGGCCCCTCCACAACCTGTGCAGATGGCAGACCAGCTGATTCAGGGCCTTAAGTACCTCTGTGATGCGGCCCTAGACATGGCTCCCATGCTGTCCAAACTCTCCATGTTCGCAGTCATCACTAGACGTCTGCTGTGGCTTAGATGCTGGTCAAAGAAGGGCCTGACGGACCTGCCTTTTGAGGGTGGTCGACATTTTGGGACTTCCCTGGATGAGATTATTAAGGATTACACTGGGGGGAAGAGTATGTTCCTCCCGGAGCCTAGAAGAGTTAACTTCCCTACTCAAAAGAGGTTTTTTTGTGCGCCCCACGCCTCGAACAAGCTCTCTCAGCCCGCCAAGGCCTCCACAGGGTGCCAGAAACGTCCCTGGCAGCGTAAGGCCGAGAAGGCGGAGAAGTCCTCCTCCGCATGATGGGTCGCCCCCTCCCGCTGTTCGGTTGGGGTGACGGCTCCTGCGGTTCGCGGACAGGTGGACCTCTCGCATCTCGGATCTTTGGGTGCGTGAGGTGGTTTCGTCCGGGGTACAAGATAGAGTTCCGTACCCAGCCCCCGGATAGGTTCTTCGCCTCCAATCTGAGGCTACCCCCGGGGCGACGGCAGGTCATGCAAGTCCTGCTCCACCAGGGGGTGATTGTTCCGGTCCCCTCTGTGGAATGTTTCTGCAGTTTCTATTCAAATCTTTTTGTGGTTCCGAAAAAAGATGGGGTCAGCCCTGTATTGGACCTGAAGGCTCTCAACCTCTATGTGAGGGTGCAGGAATTCAGAATGTAGTCTGTCCACTCTGTGGTGGCGGTGCTTCCTCAGGGAGACTTCTTGGCCTCCTTGGACATCAAGGAAGCGTATCTGCACGTGCCCATATGTGCGCGTCAGTAGCGCTTTCTGCTCTTCGCGGTGGGGGATCTCCACTACCAGTTTGTGGCCCTTCCGTTTGGTCTGGCCTCAGCTTCTCGGGTCTTCACCAAACTCTTAGCTCCAGTGCTGGCTCTGCTGCGGCAGAGGGGCATAGCGATGGTGGCCTATCTCAACGACCTTCTCTTGTTGGCAGAGTCAGCCTCAGCCTTGAGTGACAGTGTGGCCATCGCCCTCGGTTCCCTGCGGTACTTCGGCTGGGTGATCAATCTTCCGAAGTCGGTGCTCACTCCATCGCGCTGGTTGGAATATCTGGGCTTGGTCCTGGACACGGAGCGGGCAAAGGTGTTTCTTCCTGCTGCCAAGGTGTTAACGCTCCAAGTAGCGGTGCGGGCCCTGCTGTCCCAGCGGTGGTCCCCCCTAAGATTTCACATGAGGGTGTTGGGGCTGATGGTGTCCACCTTCGAGGAGGTGCCGTATGCCCAGAGTCACACCCAGTCCCTACAGCGGGCAATTCTCCATTATCGCTGGATCAGTTGATCAGGTTGGATCGCCAGACCCGATTTTCCCTCGCCTGGTGGCTGTGGGTTCCCGGTCTTGGGGCTGGGGAAGTTGTTTCTGCTCATGGAATGGACGGTGGTCACAACGGATGCCAGCCTATCCGGCTGGGGGGGGGGTCTTGGGGCTGTAGTCGACCCAGGGTCGCTGGTCCCCGGAGGAGTCCTGTCCCCGATCAATGTGCTGGAACTTCGAGCGCTATGGCTTTGGCTCTCCCACTGGGATTTGAGATTGCACGGTCGGCCTGTTCGGGTTCATTCAGACAACGCCACGGCTGTGGCTTACGTGAACCATCAGGGCGGAACGAGGAGCACGACAGCGGCGTCGGAAGTGGCCCACATTCTGAGGTGGGCAGAGCTTCACGTGCCGGCAATCTCCGCCGTTCACATTCCGGGCGTCGAAAATTGGCAGGCGGACTATCTCAGTCGCCAGAGGCTGGATCAGTGAGAGTGGTCCGTGCATCCGGAAGTCTTCTGACAGATTTGTCAAAAGTGGGGCACGCCAGACGTGGGCCTACTGGCATCCCGGCACAACCGGAAGGTGCAGGCCTTCGTGAGCATAACAAGGGATCTGTTGGCAGACGCGGCGGATGCCCTTGTGGCTCCGTGGTCTCGGTTATTGACTTCTCTATGCCTTCCCTCCACTTCTGCTGCTCCCATGCCTATTGCACAGGATAGAGGCAGAAGGAATCCCAACCATTCTGGTAGCGCCAGATTGACCTCTGGGTCCTTGGTACTCCGATGTGGTGCGGATGGTGGTCGATGTTCCCTGGTGGCTCACGCTTTGCGAGGACCTGCTTTCACAGGGACCCATCTTGCACCCTGCTTTACCCTTGCTGGCTTTAACAGCCTGGCTATTGAGTACCAGGTCTTAAAGGATAGGGGACTCTCTGAATTGGTGATCCCCACTGTGCTCAAGGCGCATAAGGCCACTTCACGTAAGATTTATCACCACACCTGGCAGGCTTACATTGCATGGTGCGAGGCGGGGGGGGTGGAACACCCATTCTTTCTCTGTGGCTCAGGTGCTGGCCTTCCTTCAACAAGGCCTGGATCACAAGTTGGCATTGAGCATGCTTAAGGGACAGATTTCTGCCCTGGCAATTCTTTTTCAGCGTCCTTTGGCGACACACTCATTGATTCGTACCTTTGTCCAGGGGGTCATCATGTCGCTCCCCAGGTACGGTCGCCTTGGGACCTTAATCTGGTCCTCTCAGTACTTCAAAAGCCACCTTTCGAAAATATCAGGGAAATTTCCTTGCAGCTGCTTTCGCAGAAAGTCGCCTTTCCTGGTGGCTATTACATCTGCTAGTTGGGTGTCTGAGCTGGCAGCTTTGTCTTGTAGGTCTCCGTATATGGTCCTTCATAGAGACAAAGCGGTTTTGCGCCCTTCTCCTTCCTTCTTACCAAAGGTGGTCTCGTCTTTTCACATCAATGAGTACATTGTCCTTCCTTCGCTGGGTCTATGCCCGTCTCATCCTAAGGGGGTTGCTTTGCATTCCCTGGATGTGGTTAGGGCTCTGCAGGTGTATCTGGCAGCCACTGCCTCTTTTCGGAGGTCGGATGTGCTTTTTGTCGCGGTGGATAGTTTTTCTGTTGGGTACAGTTGTTGTTGCCCACCCCTTGTTGTGACACTGCTTTGGGACGTCCCCACATGTCAAGAATAAGAGGTTGCGTTCGTCAATGAACGACAGAGAAAATAGGATTTTTTTTTGACTTACCATAAAATCCTTTTCTCTGAGTTCATCGACGGACACAGCACCCACCCCACTTTGTTTGAGTTTGTACTGTTTGTTACGAACGGAGTTGCTAAGCAGGGCAGGAGGGGTTATGTCAAGTGAGGACTGCCCCCTGGGTGGAGCAGTGTCTGCTTTTAGCTGAACTACGTTCTGCCTAGTCCACTCTTATTGAAAGGTGCATAAACCCCACATGTCAAGAATAAGAGACTGCGTCTGTCAATGAACTCAGAGAAAAGGATTTTACGGTAAGTCAAACAAATCCTATTATTTCACAAAAGATTTGAACATATGGTGATGTAGTTTGTTATAACATGCTAGTACAAATAATTTATATATTGTGTCACATAGTATAAATATGATGTACTGGTTGTAGATTCTTCTTTGTTTCTAAGTATGTTTAGTGAATTTAATATGTTTTAATATGTTTTCTCATAGAGGCAAAAGCTTCTTGAACAGATTGGTGATGCAAAGCTTCCATTTGTTACTCCAAAAGATGAAACCTTCTATGAGCTGGTATGTAACATTCTTTTTCTGTGCAAGCAGTCCTTCGGGTATTAAAACATTCAATCTCCAGGGGAATCCACAATCTATAAAATGTCTATTTGCCTGAATGCTTTACATAAATTTGTCTGACCTATGCAGAATAACACACACGAAGTTGGGCATTAAATGTATGCTTCTCCATAGACCTGCTCTGGATTGATATATTTAGATGAAGCAAATAGATTTGTCATGCGCCCATCTCTAATAACCATCTAAATGACTAGGGGTAGCGCCAACTTTTCCATTAGGCAAGTGCCTAGGGGTGCTTGTTCCCTCTATTTTTTACAGGCAATATCTAGTCATATAAAAATATCCCCCGGCTACTTTGCCAGCATGTTGGAAGTACCCTGTTTCTGTCTTTTTCTTTGCTCTGCTTTGTACTGTTTTATTATTGAACAGTAAAGTTCATTTTCCATCTCATTAGCCCTTTCACGCCTCCCACTACTTTTTGGCAAAGAAATTATGATCTCTTGGGTCAACAGACCTAAAATTGAGTCCCTACTTCCTGATGCATACCCTCAGCCCATGAGACATGGAAGATGTAAGAGGATCATAGCAGGTGTAGTCTAGTGGAGCTGCTTCCTGAAAGGGGATGATATTTAGATTCCAGGGACAGTCACTGCACAAGAGGCAGAGGAGATCTTGGCTCATAAAGAATAATTGATACAATGGGAATTCATAATAAAAACTGCTATCTTTATATGTGGGGGGACTACAAGTCAGCAATATAATCAGAATTTAAGTTCTGTGTTAGCAATATACAAGCCAGCTCTGTTTTTTGGATTTATATATTAGCAATCTGTGTTCTTAGAACATTTCAGCAGTGTAACTAGCTTAAAATATTGCAGCTCTGAGGATTTTGTTTGCTAAGTTTAAATCATACATCTTTACAGACTATTAGGGACTATTGTGATTCCTGTGATTGCAACCATTTCTCCACATTGAACACCACTGGTTACATTAATCTGGTTGAAAAAAGACCCAAGTCCATCCAGTTCAACCAACAGTGAAAAAAACAGCACGCACACACAAAGAAAACCTTCATATACACTAGCCAATACCCACAGTTGATCCAGCGGAAGGCAAAAAAACAAAACCCTAATAAAGCATGATCCAATTTGCTCAAGTGTGTGTCTGTGTGTGTTCTTTCTGATCCCACAAGAGACAATTGGATATTACCTAGATCAATTTTGCCTATAAGTATTACTATCCAGTTATTTTCTGGAAAAGGATCTAGGCCTACTGTGCTGGCCTGAACCGTCTCTTGAGGGAGTCTATTCCACATTTTCACAGCTCTTACTGCTACCCATACATTATTTTATATTAACATTAGTAGTAAGCTCAACATGCTTAGAGATTAGCAGGTCCAACAGAGCATAATTTCTTGTTGGGGCCTCTATGAACTGTGCCATAAAATTGTTTTGAAATAGGTTTATACATTTTAGCCCTTTAATTGTTCCAGCAGTGTCATTACTATAGTCAATGTCCTGGTAGTTTAAACCCCCCTATTATCATCACTGTGCCAGCCCTTAGAGCCCTTTCTATCTGTGCAAGCAAGAACAGGTGTGCAGTGCTTCAACAGGGAATGAGCATTAGATCCAAAAGGTAGTCCCAAATCCACCTGGTGGGTGCACAGACCAAAACGTTCCTCAAACATCTGAATCATGAATGTGTATTGAAGGTTGGCACTCCAAAACTCCAAAGCAGTACATTTATTGATAAGTGCAGAGATGATACATGAACAGCAGACGCGTTTCGGTGGGACAAGACGCCATGGCCACAGCTATGAAAACTATGACATATATAGGGAAAAGTGAAGTGGAGAAACTCTGCCCATCAAGCTCACTCCATCAGACCAGCAGTAGGAAAGTGACAGCTGATCTGTGAAAAATAATTAAAGATGTTGGTGAAGTGAACAGATGGGCAGTTGATCAACTTATACAGTAAATTAAAAACAAAACAGGCAATAAAACATGGAATATAGGCACACAAGTCCTTAGCTTGAGAGAACAGAAATACAGCAAGGTGATAAGGGCAGGAGACTCAAGAAGCACAGGCATGGAAATGTACATCCACAGAACCTTCAGTTAACATAAACATTTAGAGAGAAAAATTCATAGTATCAGCTGAATAACAATCAAACATCAACTGCCCTCTCATTTTATCTGAGGCCCCATTTAAGAGGTTTCCACTCACTTCCTGTCATAGTGACAGACTTTGGAGGAATATACTCTCACTTCCTGCCATGGTGACAACATTGGAAATATATATTCTCACTTCCTGCCATGGTGACAACATTGGAGAGATATACTCTCACTTCCTGCCATGGTGACAATGTTAGAGGGATTTTTCCCTTACTTCCTGTCATAGTGACAGCGTCAAAGAGATGTTCCCTCACTACTTGTCATGGTGAAAATGTTGGGGAGATTCCCCTCCCTACCCGTCGCAGTATTAGAGAGATTTTTCTTCACTTTCCATCTGAGTGACAATGTTAGAGCATTTTACCACCACTTCCTGCCATGTTGACAGCATTAGAGAGACATCTCCTCATTTCCTGCAGTGACAATGCAGAGATTAACCCTCACCTTGTGTCATTGGATAGATATACTCTTACTTCCTGCCGTGGTGACATCATTAGAGGTATTTCCCCCTACATCCTGTCATAGTGACAATGTCAGAGAGATATTACCTCAATAGCCTTCATGGTGACAACGTCAGGGCGATTCCCCTCCCTACCCGTCACGGTGACAACATTAGAAATATTTCCTCACTTCCCGTCTGGGTGACAATGTTAAAGAGCTTTACTCTCACTTCCTGCCATGGTGACAACGTTAGAGAGATATCCCCTCATTTCCTGCCACAGTGACAATGCAGAGATTAGCTCTCACTTTGTGTCCTGTGACAACGTTAGTAAGATTTCCCCTTCCTTCCTGTCCCAGTGACAACATGGCACTTTTATTGCGTCGGCATGTTGTATGTAAAGGAAGTCACTATGACAGGAAGTGAGTGGAAACCTCTTAAATGGGGCCTCAGATAAAATGAGAGGGCAGTTGATGTTTGATTGTTATTCAGCTGATACTATGAATTTTTCTCTCTAAATGTTTATGTTAACTGAAGGTTCTGTGGATGTATATTTCCATGCCTGCGCTACTTGAGTCTCCTGCCCTTATCACCTTGCTGTATTTCTGCTCTCTCAATTTAAGGACTTGTGTGCCTATATTCCATGTTTTATTGTCTGTTTTGTTTTTAATTTACTGTAGAAGTGGATCAACTGCCCATCTGTTCACTTCACCAAGATCTTTAATTATTTTTCACAGATCAGCTGTCACTTCTTTACTGCTGGTCTGATGGAGTGAGCTTGATGGGCGGAGTTTCTCCACGTCACTTTTCCCTATATATGTCATGGATTTCATAGCTGTGACCAAGGCGGCTTGTCCCGCCGAAATGCATCTGCTGTTCATCTTACATTTCTGCACTTATCAATAAATGTACTGCATTGGAGTTTTGGAGTGCCAACCTTCTATACGCATTCTATCTGTGCAAGGAGCTGAGTCTCCACTTCCTCATTAACACTGGGTGGCCTATAACAAACTCTAATGAATAACTTTGTAGTACACACACCCATGTGCAATTCCTCCCATAATACTTCACCCTCATCACACTCTCAATCAACTAGGTCCTCATTCACACTTGCTTTGAGATCACTGCTCACATAGAGCCAGACACCACCACCTTTCCGTTTTCCCTGTCTCTCCGTAAGAGCATAGCCAGGAATATTAATTGCCCAGTCATGAAGAATGAAGCTAAGATGCAGCAATATCAATTAAATAATTGTTCTCTTCATGCACAAAATCCTCCAACTCACATATTTTGCTTGGCAGACTTCTGGCATTGGCAAACAAACACTTTAATTCATTGTCCTATTTGGCACTTTTTTGTAGTGCAAATAGTACCATTTCCAATGGGTGTTTGTAACGTGGGAACCTTCTTATCACATCCCATATCCCTCCCACTATTAGGGACTGATCCCTGTCTGACCTGTCTGCCCTGTCTGCCCCATTATCATTATAATCAAATCCATCCTCCCCTCTCAATCCTAGTTTAAATACCCTTCCAGCGGGGGGGGCGTGGCCGGACGTTGGCAAGGGCGGACATGCATCTGCAGAGCTCCACCGAAACTGAGGAGAATCCGCACAAATCCTACTTTTGGAGGACAAGGTGAGCCTTGTTAACCCTCCATCCACATCTCCCGCATCTCCAGCTATAAAACAAGCCCAAAAGCGGGCAGATAGGCGGCCGTCACCCGCATGCCCGAAAATCGAGGCCGCGGCTTTGCGGCCTACCAACGCCGGAACGAACGGCGCGGCAAACGGAGCCTTAAGCCACGGCCCACATTGATGGCATAATAATACACCTGCCTAGGCCCTTACCACGCTCAAACTTATACAAACACTGGTACACAATCCCTAAACACAGTGTTTAATAGAGAGACGTTGGATGGAGGCCTAAGGTGAGAGCTCTCACCCCAGGGGAAAAATCATCTATATACAGGGGTTTTAAACTGCAAATGAAACAGCAGAGAATGGGGACTGCATCTAGAGACTCATCAGCCTCTCGCTCACGCTCCCCGAGGGAGCAAGGGAATAGACTGAGCCAGAATATCCCAGAGTTGTTCCGCACCCAGGCGAGCAACATGGCGCCCGCAACCCGCGGACAAACACAGAGCGCACCCTCACATAGTGCCGCTCCCATCCAGTCTACAGATTGCCTTGCTGGTCCCAGGGGAGATGGAGGCACACAGGAATTCAGACAACTAAGCCTTAACAATTTGCACACAATCAAAGCAGATATCAAATCAACCCTCACAGCCGCCATTACAGACCTTAGGCAAGATATACAAGGTCTAGCCGGCAGGGTCCAGGAGGTAGAAAAGACAACAACGATTCAAACTACAGCCATACGTCACGTAACACACACTGTAGATGCACACACTATGCATCTAAGGAATTTACAAAGGCACATTGAAGATATTGATAATCGCGGCAGGCGACACAATCTCAAGGTCCGTGGACTGCCAGAAGAAATAGAAACAGATAATCTGTTGCCCACAGTGTGCGCCATTTTCAACACCTTGCTGGACAGACCTCCAGAAACTACCATACTGATGGAACGCATACACAGGACACTGAGACCCAAAGGTAGAGACACAGATCCCCCTAGAGACATAATTTGCTGCTTAGTGGATTTCAGGCTCAAAGAGGAGATTTTGCGGAAGGCTAGAACGAGAATTCAAATCTCACACGAAGGTGCAATGATACAAATATACCAGGATTTATCCGCGATCACGTTACAACAGTGTAGGGATCTGCGCCCCTTACTTGAAGCTCTACGCTCACAGGGATTCACTTATAAATGGAAATTTCCATTTGGACTGTTTGCATCAGCACACGGGAGATCAGCCCTATTGAGGGTTCCGGAGGAACTCCCACAGTTTTGTGACACCCTGTGAGTCCCATACGTTGAGGTTCTCAACTGGCAAGCTGAATTCTGCCGGGTTCTGCTTAAGAAAGGACAGCACACCATGGAACCAATGGATACCCTAGAGCATAGACAACGTTGCCACAGATCCTCATCAGGAGAAAGAGATCACACACCGCGAGTGATGGACCAACCTAACCCAAGCCCTTCAAAACCACCGCAACAAAGGAGGGCAAGACGAGACAAATAACAACATAGGAATACAGGTGGTGAGCATACTGACAAGAACTCTTTGGACACAGGATAAACTGTGCTTTTAAGTTTAGCTGGTTCTCTTATTCACATTTTTCGTTGACATAAGTTATGTGTTACTAAGTTTTGTCGAAACAAAAAGGTCCGGAGTGTAAGATGATCCATTCTACAGAAGAAATATGATAGGACAGAGTGTCTACCTTGCACAGTCATCACAAAGGACAGTTAAAACTGGATGTTATCCTGCACCCCCAACCCTGGCGGCAGTCCTGAAACCATTCAGGCCATAACCACACTGTGCCTCCTATTTGCTTTTGCCAAACTTACTTCCTCAGTGATTGGAGATACCACACTAGAGGATCAGAGATTAGATATCTAGATACTACAACGCTCCCAAAATGTCACAAGAAGAGGGTTCCGAAGGATGACTCGATAGGGTGAGCGGGGGAGGGAGAGAAACATGATAATTCAAACAGGGATGGACAAAAGGTAGTGCACTAAGGACCGCACTGTCATTTGATCTTTTGTCTAAATGAAAAGTACTAGAAGGTTCCCCTGGAGCTGAGGGATGGACAATTAGAACACAGATCCGGTAACATGCTTTGGGGAGGAATATGTGATGCACCTGATATTTAGTCTATCGGGTGGTATTGGGTGCATAATACACCCGGATAACATAATGTGATTACGGGTTTGCGATGAAGGCTTTGGAGAACAGTTTACTCCAACTTCATCGCAAACTAGGTTGAATTATGGGACTGTTGTCAAGATTCGTTGATATGCAAAAGCAATTAATATTATTTATCATGATGTTACTGTTTCTTGAAGGGTTGTGCCAACATTAGGTGGTACGATAGTTATAATTGATATTAGATCTGTGCTACGTAAATGTTTGTGATTGATGAGTAAACGAAAACAAGTAGTTACTGGGTTTTGTTTGTTTGGGGGCCGGACTGGTGTGTGCTGTGGGCCTGCCTCACACATGGTTGTTTCCCTGTGCCGGGGGGTGGGCATGGTGCGCGCCAGCCTGACTCTCCATAAGGGGGGCAGTGGTGTTCCCTTTGTTTAAAGGAAATTGAGGGTGGGTGATACATTAGCCAAGTTTATGGGTGTAAAGTTGAGCTAGATCTCCCAATCCTCCATGTATTACTAGATTGAAACCCCAATACATCAGTTACGGGTCGTCAGGCGGTCTGGTTGGTGGATGAACCAGTCAGCTGGACGGCTTCAGTAAAGCAGTGATTAATCCCCTGGGGATGAGCTATATACAGATTGACTTATAATCCGCCCAGGTTAACAGGTCAACCCCCACAAGAAAGGACCCCAGATATACTATTCTAACCATAGAGTCTATGTAATCTTAGCCTTTTAAATAGGGCCTACCAACACTTTCCAGGGTTCCCACCTGTGGTGAGTGAATCTGAGTTAGATAGAAGGGCAGGCCTCTTCTATCACCGGAATTACTTCCTTTGTAGTACCTTCTTGACCTCGCCTTATCGGCGGCACTCAAGAACCATCTACCTCCTTCCAAATTTTCTCCCCACTGAGAGGTAGTCCTTATTAGTGGGGAGTGACCTCTTTCTCTGGGGGTTTTCTCCTTTTTTTTTTTTTTTTTTTTACCTCCCCCTCTCTCTCTTGCCTCCCCCCCCCCCCCCCCGTTCTTGTAGACAGTTCCCACCAATCTCCCTGCATTGCACTGTACACACGCTAAATCCAAAATTACTCTATTCACAAATCACAAGCAGATATAGTGCTTATACAGGAAACACATTTTAGATCAGATAATATTCCAAAACTGTATAAAATGCATTACCCAATAGTCTATAATGCAACTTATCAGGGTTCCAAATCAAGGGGAGTAGCGATTTTGATCTAAAAAAAAAAAAAAATCCCATTGATAATATCTGATACACAAATTGACGAGGAAGGACGCTTTATTTTCCTAACGGGGACTATTCACAATAAACCAATCACAATTGCGAATATCTACGAGCCCAACAAATCTCAGGTACCCTTTTTCCGATCTACACTACAGGCATTAATGAATTTCCAGAAGGGAATCTTGATCTTGGGGGGACTTTAACATAGCACTTATGCCAAAGCAAGACAATTCTACTGGCACCTTGCACATCACCTACCGGGCCTTAAAAACCATTAAAATGCACCTAAACAACCTGCTATTACATGATTCTTGGCGTACTCTACACCCGCATGGGAGGAACTTTACTTCCTACTCCAGTCTTTATCCTAGATACACAAGAATCAATTACTTTTTCATAACGCAGGAAGACTTAAAATATCTAACGGCAGCCACGATCGAGCCAATGTTTTTCGCCGATCATAACTCAATAACTATGACACTTTCATTCCCAGTGCAGATCACAAGATCATACATGTGGAGATTAGATCCCTCACTGCTCTCAGACCCCACAATAGAGCAACACACCCGTGAGCAAATTCAACAGTACTTTCAATTGAACACCTCCCCAGAGATTTCCCCATTGACCTTGTGGAATGCACATAAATGTGTAATCAGGGGAGTACTTATTTCCCTTGCTAGCAAACAGCGCAAGGAGAGACAGGCACGCCTAAACAAATTACTTGCCGAGATTAAATCCCTGGAACAAAATCACAAACAAACATTAGAGTCACAAACTCTCCAAAAGCTGACTCATGCACGCATGAAACTCCTAGAGGAACTCGGGAAAACAGTGAAACGCAAATTCGCACTACCCCAAAAGATGTTCTACGAAGCTGGTAACTAGGCGGGGGAAACTCCTAGCTAGAGCCTTGCAAGCTAAGAAAGCTTCTATGGCCATTCACCACATTAACACCCCCAAGGGAGAAATAGTGGAAACAAACGAAGGCATTGCAGCTCAGTTTGTATAATACTATTCAGAACTATATAATATCTCCCCTAAGTTTCAGATGGATGCAAAAAAAAGGAAGGACATGATCAAGAGCTTCCTAAGTCAATATGCTTCTAAGGCAATAAGTGCAACGGAAGCAGAAAATCTTGATCATCCCCTTTTGTTAGAGGAAGCTAAGTTGGCATTAAAACAACTCAAAACTGGTAGTCCAGGCCCAGATGGACTAACAAGCGGCTATTACAAGGCCTACCCGGAAATACTACTCCCAAGATTTCTAGAGGCGTTCAACACACTAGACAAACACCCCCCCCCCCCCCAACATCGAGACACGTTAGAGACCCACATAACAGTCTTGCCCAAGCCAGGAAAGGATGCGTCCATGGTCACTAACTATAGACCAATTTCTCTATTAAATGTGGACGTCAAATTATATGCAAAAATATTGGCAAACAGGATTCTCCCCCTTCTTCCTAATTTGACATCATTAGATCAAGTTAGATTCATTCCGGGAAGGGAGGCTAGGGACAATACCCTGAAAGCAATAAATCTTCATCATTGGATGGTGTCTAAAAAGCAGAAAGGTTTCTTTCTTTCCCTCGACGCGGAGAAGGCGTTCGACAGGGTGGCCTGGGACTTCTTGGAGGAAACTCTCTCAAAATATTGGGGTTTGGAAACAGATTACTGAATTTTATCATTTTATCCTCGCATTATACTCCAACCCCTCGGCAAAAGTGATGGTCAATGGCCAACTGTCGGACGCCTTCCCTTTGTCGAATGGGACAAGGCAGGGTTGTCCACTGTCCCCTCTAATTTTCATTCTCACGCTAGAACCCCTTTTGAATAGGATAAGACGGAACGAGGACATTAAAGGGATCACGGTTGCAGAACGTACCTACAAAATAGCGGCCTATGCGGACGATGTTCTACTATTTCTCTCAGACCCACTAATCACATTACCCAATTTATTAAGGGATCTTAAATCTTTCCATACTCTTTCAAACTTACAAATCAATTTTAACAAGTCTAGCGCACTCAATATATCCATATCCAACCACACGGTTGAGAGCTGCATACAGAATTTTACATTTAAATGGGAGAAACAAGCTTTAACTTATCTGGGGATCAAACTTCCTTTCAGATTAAGTCATCTATATGACTTAAACTTTTTACCTTTGCTTAAAACCTTACAGCAAGACATAAAGAAATGGTCTACAACTACATTCTCTTGGTTTGGCAGGGCCACTATAATTAAAATGAACGTCCTTCCCAGACTTCTATGCCTGCTACAGGCAATCCCAGTTAAGCTTCCGCAGACCCTTTTCTCTACTTATAGGAGGATCTGCACAGATTTAATTTGGGAAACTAAGGCGGCCAGGTTGAGCTATGACAAACTGACTGCACCTAAACTCAGGGGGGGGGGTGTGGGCCTGCCAGACATCCAAAAATATTACTGGGCCTGTAGCCTCAATAGAATTGTAGATTGGCACGTCAATTGTAATTCAAAAGCATGGGTCTCGCTAGAAGGGGCATTCTCGGAAGTGCCCCTGAGATTTCTACTTTGGCTCCAACCCAACATATATTCAAGCCAATTATTGGACAACCCAACGGTTGGCCAAACGCTGTCTAGCTGGCAGGCTGTGAATAAAAGACTGCAGCTCTCCTCCTTCCCAGGGCCTCTCACTCCACTCATACACAATGCAGACTTTCTTCAGAACACTGCAGGGTCCCTGGTCAAAGAAATGGGGAAAGATCTCCTAGAAAAAGGAGGAAATTTCTTCACTTGAGGCTCCTTTATCCCCTTTATGGATTTAGAAGCTCTAACACCATCTCATAAACTATCCTGGTTAGGGTATCTACAAATTAGACATTATGTCATGTCCACAAAACCAATATCGGATTGGTGCAGGCCTCTCACCCCTTTTTGAAGCCATATGCAGTAGAGCTGAACCCCAAAGACGTGATCTCGGAGATTTACGCAAACATGTTCGCGAAATTCGATCCAAAACAGAATAAGGCATCCAATCAATGGGAGAGAGAACTGTCATTGGACTTATCCATCCGTGAATGGGAACAAATATTTACGCATATCCATAAGGGCTCAATTAACGTTTCGGCTCAAGAAAATGGGTACAAAATTTATTCTAAATGGTACCGAACACCAGATAGGCTGCACAAATTTTACCCAACAGTTTCTAAATACTGCTGGAGATGCAACGAAGAGGAGGGGATGCTCCTCCATATCTGGTGGTCATGCCGGTTGATCCAGCCCTTCTGGGGAAAAAATCCACGACTTCATAACTGAAATTATGATGCTTCCTCTGGACTTCTTTCCGGCCCAGAATCTTTTACACCACAGCTCAACCTCCCAAAAAAATATAGTAAATCGCTCGCTCTTCACTTAATCAATGCGGCTAAACAGTGTATCCCCCTTTACTGGAGGGACACTAATCCCCCCACGGTGGAAGACTGGATCAAAAGAACACAAAAAATTGCAGAGATGGAAGATCTGGCACATCAAGCTGGAGATTCCCCCGGAAAATGTTACAAAACGTGGGCCTGTTGTTTAGAGTTTATCAACAAAAGACAAGACCATCGACTGGCCCACTAAGATGGGAGAGGACAGGTGCCCCTCCCAATACTGAACGGGGTTGGGGGGAGGCGGGAGAGAGAGGCTGGAGCTCGTTCCCTACTTAGTTCTCACTTTACATTCCCCCCCCCCTTTTTTTTTCTTTTTTTTTTCTCATTCTTTCCCGTACACCTCCATCATCTCGTAATTTTTCCAGATAAAGAGTCATAGGTTAACATCAGTTATTAAACCCAAATCACTGAGGTATGGGCTTTGGACAGAGACTAGGGTGGAATCCAATGGCGATGGGCGGAAGCACCCCAGCCACCCCACAGTTTGTTCCCAATTGGGGTGGGGGGCGGTTACATGGGAGGCCCACCTGATGGCTCAGGTCCTGATACCCACAGTGGGACAAAAAGTGCGTAAGGCTAAGCTCTACACTTAAAGGTAGATATCAATGGGCCCTATAGTTTACCTCAATTTTTTTTTGTTTTTTTTTTATTATCTGTCTAGTACAAGGTCATACAAGGGTTATGTTTTCTTCTAAAGTAAAATGTACATTCCTCTATAGAGGTAATCAAGTTTACATTTCTTTGTAAGATTGACCTTATACAATGTTTGGTTCTAGATATATATTGGCCTAAAATCTGCTCAGTACAATACAAAATGTTTGTGACCATATGTTTGTTCTCAAATATACATTCCAATAAAAAGTGTGAAACAAAAGAAAAAATACTCTTCCAGCCTTCCTATAAACCTCTCCTCCAGCACAGAAGACCCCCTTCTATTTAGATGCAATCCATCTTTAGCATATAGGTTGTACCCAAAATGAAAAGTCAGCCCAGCGCTCTAGAAACCCAATCTGGCTGCAGATGCTGGCAGTTTTTTACAAGTTTGGCATGTCAGTGCTCTCAGCATATACAGTATGTATTGTGAGTATTTGGTTAAACAATGGACAGAGCTTCCAGCGCAAAGGGGTTTTGACCTATAAATCTTGCCCTGACTAGGAGTCTGCAAAATTAGACTGCAGAAAAAATGTGATGGTCTGGTTTGGAAAATGTGAAGTAGTTTTGTACAGCCCTACAGGGAGTGTAATCATCCCATTTGCAAGGTGAGCATATGACCTTCTTATAGTCTTTCCATGCTAGGAACCCATTTCGTTCTGGTCTGCATTGTGATCAGATGAGTTGAGGCCTAGGGCTTTCTTCTGATCTAGGGTAGTTTCTATCTTTTCCGCAAACAGAGCATTACCCCAGTTCTCTGAAATAAATGTCTCTCCCCTGTTTGACTGTGGTTCTGGATACAATTCTCTATTTCAGCTATTTATAAGCCTTCTTGAAAATCCTGAATTGACCTTGTTGGTAGATCTGGCTTTCTCGTTCCACCATTCTTGGTGGTCTTTTTTTTTTTTTTTTTCTTCAACAGCTTTCAGCTTAGGCTGAGAACAGCTTGGAGATGCAGTTAGATAGTGAGGGGACGGCTGCTGCTCGCCAGGACGCGATTTCTGGTCACCATGGTGACCTGGCAACCAGGAATTGTCAAGCTCTGGCATATGCTTTCTTTATTTAGAGCAGCAATTATTTTTTTTTCAGATCCCCAGAGAGTTCTTTGCCATGAGGTGCCACGCTGAACTTCCAGTGACCATTAGGAGAGAGTGAGAGCGATAACACCAAATTTAGCACACCTGCTCCCCAATCACACCTGATACCTTGTAAAACTAGTGAGTCACACATCGGGCCCAATTTGGACTTTCACTTACTAAATGTACACTGTTATACAAGCTGTGCACTCCCTACTTTACATTGTAGCAAAGTGTCATTTCTTCAGTGTTGTCAAATGAAAATATAGCATATATTTAGAAAAAATGTGAGGGGTGTACACACTTTTGTGACATACTGTATATATAAGTAAGGGGATATGTGGGGGGTGGTCAGGATACAGGCGATGGTTGATGGGGGCAATGCCACACCGACTGAGTGCACCCCTGTATTCATCCATCCATCAGGAGTGGCGAGTGGGAGACAAATGATAATCATTACAGTTCGGGCAGGACAACATCATAGTTTTACAACAGCAGATAGGTATAATGATTCCTTACACTCTCCCTCATATATTGTGTCATTTCTATATCTTTTCATCATTTCTCACCATGTGTAAAATATATGATATATAATTATTTTTATGAATTATATTCATTTTAAACCTCATTTCAGAATGGAGGGCCCGCGATGAATTGTATTTTTTGTTGTTTTTTTGCAACCTTTAGCATGGCATTACATTATTACATACAGATGGTCAAACTTCGTAAAATCCCTCTTTTTTTTTTCTTTCTAAATAATTTTTTGTTCTTTCATGGATGTTTAAACAAACAATAATATATAATTAGTCAGTTAATGAGGACTGTTCTTTTGTCTGTGTTGCATATTTTACACATTCTCTGTGTTGCATGGTTTGCTCATCTGTCTTTGTTGCATGTTTTACTAATTTTTCCCACATTTCCTTTCAGTGGAAGTCCAAGTATTCAAAATTAGTTATCCATGAAGCTCAAAAAACCCCAGAAGAGCTGCATCATAATGTCCAGAAGGCATTGTTATTATTACTTCAAAATGGCTGTCTGTTTCAAGATCTTGTGCAGCTGAAAGGTAAAGACCTGCTTACTCCAGTTTCCCGCATTCTGATTGGTCAACCAGGATGCACGTATAGATACTTAAACACACGGCTGTTCGCTGTGCCTTGGCCTGACGCTAACTACAATATCACATACAGCACAGAAGAACTTGCAGATGCCTGCAAAGCTTTCAAAGAACTGAATGCATTTCTTTATGAACAGACAAAACTTAAATTACTCCAGTGTGTAACAAATACACAGGGTTCTAGTGTTTTATCCCAACAGATATCCTTGGAAAATGATTACAAAACTGATCAAGATGATTTGCAATCTTATAATGTGACCTTGATAAACTACATGAACCCACATAACATGTTTTACCTAAAGGAGGAACCATATTTTGGTATGGGGAAAATGGCAGTGAGCTGGCACCATGATGAAAATCTACTAGAGGAATCTACTGTTGCAGTCTACAGCTACAGTTACCAAGGTCAGGATAATGTTCTTTTTTGGTGTCTCATGTGTTGATGTTTTTGGCTTGGAGTCTAGACAAAAAACTCATTGTAAGGCTTGTGGAGATGGGTGCATCCTTCTAAGTTCCTTTTAAGGTGCTTCTGACCTGCTTCTAAATGGTATCAATTTGCCTTAGGGTCCTTTCACACACACGGACCGTTCATCAGTTCATCAGTTCATCTGTTTTTCATCCGTTTTTTTCATCCTTTTTTCATCTATGGTCATCAGTTTTTCATCAGTTTTTTTTTACATTCACTACCAATGCAAAAACGGATGAAAAACTGACCGTTCGTCAGTTTACATCTGTTTTTCGTCCGATCCATTTTTTTGACGGATGAAAAATAGGACTTTCATCCGTTCAAAAAAACGGATGCTGGCGGAAGCGGATGAAAACGGATGCAAATACATGATCATCAGTTGTCATCCGTTTTTCCATAGAGATGCATTGATGTCCGTTTTTCATCCATCAACGGATGGATGAAAAATGGACAAACGGTCCGTGTGTGTGAAAGGGGCCTTAAACCGATTTTAGATTTTCGTTGACTTGTTTGGGGAGTAAAGCAGTACAGTTATGAACAAATGATCATGTACACACACCTTTAAAATTGTAATATTGCTTGCTTTTGCTTTTCATTCTGTCAAACTCTATATTTATAGCACACATAAAATATGATCTTCCATAGGACACAGTTTACCATAAAAAGGTGTATCAAACTGAAAGCCAAACCACATTTATTATTCTTCCCCATCTATAGTACATTCTGTTAAAATATTTGTGAACACACTACGGTAAAAGGCCATCTCAATACAGCAAATAGGAATACATGGCTTAAAACACATTTATCTTCCTAAAATCTTTTTTTTTTTATGTTTTATTTGGCTGTTACCTGAGTGCACAGCCTCATAGATCCCTCTCTTAGCCACAGCAGGGGGGCATGTCTGTTAAATAAGGGGGCAGAATTATACCATACAGAAGACTGATGAATGAACAGGATTACTGATACAGCGGGCAAGTGGGACTAACATCACATACACAACAGGGAGGTAACCAGCTGCCATTTTGACAGTGGCCCCCAACTGCCCACTAAGATCTGGAAGACCATCCACCTGCCAACCTGTTGTGTGACAATCCCACCCGCTGTTCGCCAACTGTAAGATGTAAGTCACAGACAGGGGAAATATCCCCACTGTGTGTATTAATAAGCCCACCCCCTTATAAAACCAAGAAGACCTGGATGGGAGCGTGGCCACACAGCTGACAATGGGAGATCCAGGCATGCCTGTGCATAGCTTCCTGCAACTTCCAGAATTGGTCACAAAGACGCAAACTAACCACTGCAGCACGGCTCTGCTTCTAGGCTTGTGGTGGTCAGTTTGAAATGGGGACCCAGGAGAATTGGCGAGATCACCAAGTTTTTCTTAAAATGTAACTCCACTTTTGTTGAGAAAAAAAAAAAAAAATCCCTCTGGTTGATCAAATCAAGAATTTAAACTAACTTTGTTGAAGATTCCTACCTGCGTATTGCACAGAGTGAATCTGTATGGGAGTGGTTTTATAATAATCAGCTGCTGCACCTGGGCTCTAATGAGGATATTGACAAGGTCAGCATCCCTTTAGACATGATTTCCTTTTGGCAGTATCTCACCAAAAATTTATTTTTTTTGCATGGAATGCCAAAAATTTGATGTGTATCGTGCAGTGCAGACTTCTGGGAAAATTAGTAATCCAATCAAACAAGCAGGAGATTAAGTTTTCAAGGGGCGTTCTCTACACCATCTGTGTACAGAAAAACTCCAGGTAGCCATATTGCATTGCATTTTACAGAAAATGACTGTGCTGCAGATTAAAAAGGAAAGGCAATTTTTAATAACATTCAATTACAAAATGACTTGAGTAGCAATTGTATATGCTATGTTTTTTTTTATTTTTCTCAAGATAGTGGAGTTACTCTTTGAGTGATAGAAAAATTAAAACTTTATGAGCTAGTTCTAAAAATACTACACGTGTATACATGTGCATATATGCAATCTTATTTTTGGGGTAACACAGTTTAAAAAATTGTATCACCTTAATCTTCTGTAGTCTAACCTGCACAGATATGGAAATCGTTTGTGGTTCTCTGTAAACAACAGTTGATATTAGTATTGTTTTTTTTTTTTTTTTTCAGATTGTGCTGATGAAATATTTGAAGATAAAGTCGAATCTAATTGGCATGTAGGTTTGAAGATAGCCTGGGACATTGAAACTCCAGGCCTTGCTTTACCTTTAAATCCTGGAGATACTTACTTCATGCTAGGTAAAGATTGCACACTAATCACTTTTATGTGCCTATTTTTCTACTTTCACAACTATTTGTGTGTATTTATTTAATATATAAATATATATATATATATATATATATATATATATATGCATCACATAGTAGCCCATTATGTGTCACTTACCTGCAAACGAGGCCTGCGATGTCCCCTGTGCAGGGAGCGTCCATCTTCAGCCCCTCTTCCTTCCGTGGCCGCGACTCACGGCACAAACAAAGTGAAGAAACGGCAAAGCGGGCCGTTTGTTCACTGCACATGTGTCGCTGACGTCGGCGGCTGTTTGCACAGTGAATATCTCCAAAATTCTGCAAGTTTAAGAGATACTCTCGGTACCTACAGGTAAGCCTTATTATAGGCTTACTTGTAGGTTAAAGTCACCTAAGGGGGTTTACAAAAAGAGGAATTACCCCACCTTATCATAAAAATTACAATGAAGACCCCTTAAAAAAATTTAGTACTGGCAATCTGCAGATACTTATTAATAAAAAAATAAAAACAGTTGATTCCACGCTACCCAGCAGCAGTGCAAATTAATCACCAAAAACTGATTGCAGCCAGCCCTGATATATGTTCCCGCATCAACAGTGATACTATTCAAAAAGAAGGGCAGCACAATCAAAAATAGAATAAAATAAAACACACTTCTAACATGCACGTGCAACAGTAAACAACAATATCCAATGCAATATAGACAGTATACAAATTATTAAAGTAAATTTCTCCTACGTTCACTGACAGACACAGCTCCTCATGACATGTGGGTTTATGCTTGTCCTACTAGGAGTTAACTAGGCAGGGAAAGAGCAAGCTGGCCCCTCCCATGGGAGCCGTGCCCCTTTCCCACATAAACCCTCCACCTAGCATAGCTCAACAGTTATAATGCCTAGTTTGCAAGGAGTTGGCCTGGCTCCCTTAGGGGATTTGTGGTCCGGATTGAGACAGTTTTCTTTTTATTTTCTCTTTATTTTTCTTTTTACTACTTCTATCGAGCATGAAGTCTGCTATCAAGAAGCCGGCCGGGGCATAGAGGGTCGTTCTGGACTCTGTACTTTCCCCGGCCGACCGATACGAGCCAGTCCCGCGGTATGGGGACACGCCACATCGTGCCCGTTCCGTGCGGGCGGCCTGGGGGTGTACCCCACCTGCGTCCAGGTCCCGGACTGCGGTCCAGTTCAGGCGTTTTTCGGCCGGCAGCATCCCACCCAGGCAGGAAGGTCTGCGAATGGGTGGCTACCCGCTACGCCCGACAGGAGTGGTGCGTGAGAGTTCCCTCATCCCCCCTTTTTAGGTGTGGAGGGGGACCGACGGGTGTCCCGGCAATTTCCTGGGTAGCCACTGGTTGCGGGCTCCTGGGGCCCCTCCCACCCCCCTCCCCCCGCACCGCATCTGATCGTTGCCTCCACGTTTTGGGAATTTTCGCTGCCATTTTCCCGTGGTCGCAGACATTCTAAGCCTATGGAGCTTTCCCTCTAGTGCTCAAAGCGGCCATTTGCGGTAGTACACGTTCCCCTGCAGGTGGTTTCGGCCTCTAGAGTACACTCGGTGGCCATATTGGAGTCCCCTGCTGGTTGTAGAAAACGTGCTGCAGACGTTTTTTGCTTTTTTTTTTTGGAACGGTGTGTGCTTCTGGCGGCGCAGCTCTTCTGACGGTCCTCAGGATACGGGCAGCAAACAGTGCAGTCCTCCTGGGTATCCCTGGTGTTCTGTGGGGCGGTGGTGTGCGGCTGTGTGGGGGTGCCTCAAACCAAGTGTTCTCACCTGCATTTTACTGAGGGCTATTTTAGGGGAAAAACTATGGCAGACTATCCTGCCGTGCCTGCTGAGGACTCAGTGACAGCGCAATCTGCGCAAGGGGCTTTTTTGGACCAGCTGCGGGCGGTCTTTAGTGAGTTTCTTCGCCGGGCGGATGTCGCCCATCAGGTCCCTAGGAAGCGTCCTCCGCCCCCTTGTTCATCAGGGGAGGACTCTGATCCAGAGATAGCTTCGGGGGTCACAGGGACCCCAGTGGACCTTTCTGACGGTGAACTGGCCCCCTCGGAAGGAGAGGAGGACCAGGGGGTGGCAGCTGCACGCGAAAAAGCGCTGGTATCTGCCATTATCGCTGGCATTCGCACTACGCTGCGACTGAGCCAGGATGGTGAATCGCAGACATCTGCGTATGTGTGTGAGTCCACCAGGCCCCCTAGGGCTTACCCCTATGATCAGTTTTTTGATCATCTGATCTATCGTGAATGGCAGCGTCCGCAGCACTCTTTTTCGCTGTCAAAACGTTTTGCCATCCGCTATCCGTTTGAGGATAGTTTTCTGAAGAAGTGGGAGTCACCTGTGGTGGACCCACCGATAGCTCGTCTAAATAAGGCGGCGACCATCCCACTGGAAGGGGCCCCTTCCTTTAAGGATCCGGCTGATAGGCGGACAGAGGCGGTGATAAAAGCTCTTTGTCTGGTAGCAGGCTCAGCTCTGAGACCGACCCTGGCGTCTGCCATGGCGGCGCAACACCTGTCTGAGCGTATGACAGAACTCCAGAATGATATGGACTGCGGTCGCCTGATGGATGCGCCGCAGAGAGCTGACTTTTTATATCAAGGTATCAAGTACCTCTGTGTCGCAGCCGTGGATCTACTGCCTATGTTGTCCAGAATGGCTGTTTTTGCTGTCATTCTTTGACGGGTTCTTTGGTTGCGCTCATGGTCCAGGGACCATGCGTCCAAGAAAGGTCTTGCAGACCTCCCCTTTCAAGGTGGACGTCTCTTTGGTCCCCAACTGGATGAGATCATTAAGGATTTCACTGGAGGAAAGAGCACTTTCCTCCCAGAGCCCCGAAGGCGTGAGTTTCGCCGTAGACAGGGGCCTCCTGCCTCGGGTCAGAAGAGGTTTTTGTGCGCCTCTGGCGCGTCAGGAAAAGGGAACCGAGCCGGTAAGCGGCAGTTGCAGCGAAAAACTGAGAAGGTGGAGGATAAGCCATCCTCCACCTGATGGGCTGCCCCCACCCAGGCTTCGGGTGGGGGGACGTCTTCTGGGGTTCGCGGACCGGTGGACTGCTCGCATTTCTGACCAGTGGGTCCAGGAGGTAGTGTCCACCGGCTACAGGATAAAGTTCAGCACTCTACCCCCAGACAGGTTCTTCCCATCGAACTTAGGGCTCCCACAGGGGTGTCCGAAGGCCCTCTTCTGGGCCATTCAGGCACTCTCAGACCAGGGGGTGATCATGCAAGTACCTCATGTGGAAAGGTTTCGAGGTTTCTACTCAAGCCTGTTTGTGGTCTCCAAAAAAGGAGGGGGGTCAGGCCAGTTCTGGACCTGAAGGCCCTGAACCGATATGTAAAACCGTGGAAATTCCGGAAGGAATCACTTCACGGCACCAGCATTTTCTTTGCTTTGCAGTGGGGGACCTCCATTACCAATTTGTGGCACTCCCCTTCGGTCTGGCATCAGCTCCCCGGGTTTTCACCAAACTGGTAGCTACAGAACTGGCGTTAATGCGGCAGAGAGGCATTGCGGTGGTAGCCTACCTCGACGACCTGCTCCTGAGAGCGGAGTCTGCCTCGGCTTTGGAGGAGAATGTGAGGATCACAATGGCCTCGTTGCAGGACTTCGGTTGGTTGATCACCTGCAAAAGTTGACGGTATCTCCATCCCATCGCCTGGAGTATCTGGGTCTCATTCTGGACACAGAGCAGGCGAGGGTGTTCCTCACCCCGGCCAAGTTGCTGTAGCTGCAGTCGGCGGTGCAAACCCTTCTGTTGCACCGACAGGCTTCATTACAATTCTGTATGCGGGTACTGGGGCTCATGGTCTCGACCTTCGAGGCGGTACCTTACGCCCAGAGTCACACTCGCCTTCTCCAGCGAGCGATTCTGTCTCGATGGGACAGGTCTCCATGGTCCTTGGACCTTCTGATCCGCCTAAGCTCCCAGACCAGGGGCTCTCTGACCTGGTGACTGTGGGACTCGGCGCTGACTCTGGGGAAGTCGTTTCTACCCCGTCAGTGGGTGATCATCACCACAGATGCCAGCCTTTCAGGCTGGGGCGGAGTCCTGGGGCAGCTGTCTGCCCAGGGCCGTTGGTCTGCGCAGGAAGCGTGCCTCCCGATCAATGTGCTGGAGCTAAGAGTGATCAGGTTATGTCTCTCTCACTGGACAGTGAGGTTGCAAGATCGTCCAAATCGGATTCAGTCGGACAATGCCACAGCAGATTGCATATGTGAACCACCAGGGCGGAACGAAGAGTTCAGCAGCTGCGGCGGAAGCAGCTCAGATCCTGCGTTATGCGGAACGCCACGTTCCGGCAATCTCCGCCGTTTACATTCCAGGCGTGGAAAACTGGCAGGCGGACTTTCTCAGTCGCCAGACGCTGGATCAGGGAGAGTGGTCTCCATCCAGAGGTATTCAGCCAGATTTGCCACAGATGGGGGACACCGGACGTGGATCTCATGGCATCTCGGTTCAATCACAAGGTGAGGACCTTTGTGTCCAGGACGAGGGATCCGTTGGCAGTGGCCACCTGGGGCCGTTATCGTCTTCTGTATGCATTCCCTCCAATAAAACTTCTACCGTGGTTGTTACGCAGGGTAGTAGCGGAGGGAATTCCAATGATGGTGGCTCTGGATTGGCCTCGGCGCACATGGTACGCCGACGTGGTGCAGATGGTGGCGGTCGTTCCCTGGCAGCTTCCGCTGCAAGACAATCTACTGTCTCAGGGGCCCATCTTGCACCCTGCTATACCCTCGTTGGCTTTGACGGCCTGACTATTGAGTCCCAGGTGCTGAGGGACAGGGGGGTCGCTGACTCTGTGATCCCTACCTTGCTTAAAGCTCGCAAGTGTACTTCTCGCAAAATATATCACCGCACCTGGAAGGCTTACATAGCTTTGTGCGAGGTGGAGGGTCTCTCTTATGTGGTGTCCAGCGTCCTGACTTTTTTGCAGCAAGGCCTGAACAAAAAGCTGGCCTTGAGCACCCTCAAGGGCCAGATATCGGCTCTGGCAATTCTTTTTCAAAGACCCTTGGCTTCGTACTCGTTGATTCGTACCTTTGTGCAAGGTGTGAGACATGTGGCGCCTCGGGTGAGGTCTCCGATGGCTCCATGGGATTTGACTGTGGTGCTTTCTGTGCTTCAGAGACCACCATATGAGAAGATCAGGGAGGTTTCCTTACAACTGCTGTCACAGAAGGTGGCCTTTTTGGTGGCTATCACATCTGCTAGGCTGGTATCTGAGTCGTGCACAAGGACAAGGAGGTCTTGCGACCTTCTCCTTCGTTCCTTCCGAAGGTGGTTTCTCCCTTCCACATTAACGAAGATATTGTTCTTCCTTCTTTGTGCCCACGTCCATCGCACCCTAAAGAATTTGAGTTGCATGCCTTGGACGTAGTAAGGGCCTTACGAGTGTATCTAGATGCTACGGCTTCCTTTCGGATGTCTGATTCTTTGTACTGACTGATGGTCTGCGCAAGGGTTTGGCGGCCTCGTCGGCTACTGTCTCCCGTAGGATTAGACAGACTGTGACCCATGCATATTTTGTTCGGGGCAAGGTTCCCCCTTTTCAGATCACGGCTCATTCTACCTGGGCTTTTAGCACTTCCTGGGCTTTCAGACACCAGGTCTCAGTGTCAGGTGTGCAAGGCGGCCACTTGGGCCTCGTTACACACCTTCACTAAGTTTTATAAGATTGATGTGTTAGCATCTTTGGATTCTGCTTTTGGCCGCAAAGTTTTACAGGCGGCAGTGTAGGTGCGCCTGGCGCCTCCTTAGAGGTCCTGTTGGGTACAGTTGTTATCATTTACCCACCCCTCTTTTTGACACAGCTTTGGGACATCCCCACATGTCATGAAGAGCTGCGTCTGTCAGTGAACGTAGGAGAAAATTTGATTTTGTTAAAACTTACTGTAAAATCCTTTTCTCCGAGTTCCCTGACAGATGCAGCACCCACCCCTCTGTGCTCTGTTTCGGTACGGCTTGTTACGAACTGTTGAGCTATGCTAGGTGGAGGGTTTATGTGGGAAAGGGGGACGGCCCCCATGGGAGGGGCCAGCTTGCTCTTTCCCTGCCTAGATAACTCCTAGTAGGGCAAGCATAAACCCACATGTCATGAAGAGCTGCGTCTGTCAGTGAACTCGGAGAAGGATTTCACGGTAAGTTTTAATAAAAATCCATTTTTTCCCCCTGAGGAAGCTGTTGTGGGCATGGCAAAACACGTGGGGGGGGGGGGGGGTTAATGCCGTCAGCACGTACAGCAGGAAGGAAGCACACTTGTATATGAAAACCATGCTGGCATTGTTCCTTAAGGGGGCAACACTATTTTAAATAGGCAATTGTTCCAGTGCACATCATTTGTGCACTGGATTATGCGAGTCTATCACCTCTGGATTCCTGATGTTTTAATAAAGCGTACTGTGATTTTTTTAAAAACTGCATAATGAGGGTTCTTATTTATTTTGAGCATCATTAAATGCAAGTACTGGTAATTGCTTTCTGGAGAGTGTGGAGATCCCTGGTGGTGATTAAGATCCCAAACGGATCTGGAGAGTTATTGTATTAAAGGGCATTGCACTCATATGTTTATTATTGAGGTGAGCAGTTAATGTAATGGTGGTGGATTACACTGGGTGTACGCGGTGACCCTTCTTGGATTATCATCAGGAAGGACTGTTTTTCTTGCACACTGAGCACTTTTGGAGTTTATTGATCTAATTGTTTTCTGGACTTTTCAACACAGTATATTGAATGCACTTATATATGCAATACATATTACAGCATTTTTAGGTTTCTTTATCACATTTTTGATGCACGTTAAAGTAAATGTAAAGTCTTTTTTTTTTTTTTTTTTTCTATTGAACTAACAAACATGTTATACTTACCTGCTATGTGTAATGGTTTTGCACAGAGCATCCCAGATCCTCCTCTTCTCGGGTCCTTCACTGGCGCTCCTGGCCCCTCTCTCCTATCAAGTGCCCACACAGCAAGTAGGCATGCTATGGGGGCACCGGAGGCGATCTGCAGCTCCATCTAGCTCTATCTATCCATTCAGACACAGAGCTGCAGGTCGGCCCCGTCTTCTCTCTCTCTGAGTTTGATTGACAGCAGTGGGAGCCAATGGTGCCGCTGCTGTGTCTCATCCAATCAGGAGCGAGATGACTCTTTTTACCTTAATGCATAGCATACATTAACATAAGAAACCTTCCGACTTTACAATCACTTTAACAAATGTCATTTACTTGCATATCATTATTCATACATTTTACGTTCAATAATTTGTATACAGTATCTCACAAACGTGAGTACACCCCTCACATTTTTGTAAATATTTTATTCTATCTTTTCATGTGACAACACTGAAGAAATTACACTTTGCTACAATGTAAAGTAGTGAGTGTACAGCTTGTATAACCATGTGAATTAGCTGTCCCCTCAAAATAACTCAACCCACAGCCATTAATGTCTAAACCACTGGCAACAAAAGTGAGGACACCCATAAGTGAAAATGTCAAAATTGGGCCCAGAGTGTCAATATTTTGTGTAGCCACCATTATTTTCTAGCACTGATTTAACCCTCTTAGGCATGGAGTTCACCAGAGCTTCACAGGCTGACACTTGAGTCCTCTTCTACTCCTCCATGATGACATCACTGAGCTGGTGGATGTTACAGACCTTGCACTCCTCCACCTTTCGTTTGAGGATGCCCCACAGATACTCAATAGGGTTAAGGTCTGGAGACATGCTTGGCCAGCCCATCACCTTTACCCTCAGCTTCTTTAGCAAGGCAGTGATAATCTTGGAGGTGTGTTTGGCGTCATTATCATGTTGTAATACTGCCCTGAGGCCCAGTCTCCAAAGGGAGGGGAACACGCTCTGCTTCAGTATGTCACAGTACATGTTGACATTCATGGTTCTCTCAATAAACTGTAGCCCCCCAGTGCCGGCAGCACTCATACAGCCCCAGACCATGACACTCCCACCACCATGCTTGACTCTAGGCAAGACACACTTGTCTTTGTACTCCTCACCTGGTTGCTGCCACACACGTTTGACACCATCTGAAGCAAATATGCTTATCTTGATCTCATCAGACCACAGGACATGGTTCCACTAATCCATGCCCTTAGTCTGTTTGTCTTTAGCAAACTGTTTGCAGGCTTTCTTGTGCATCATCTTTAGAAGAGGGTTCCTTCTGGGATGACAGCCATGTAGACCAATTTGATGCAGTGTGTGGCGTATGGTCTGAGCACTGACAGGCTGACCCCCTACCCCTTCAACCCCTGTAGCAATGCTGGTAGCACTCATACGTCTGTTTTGCAAAGAAAACCTCTGGATATGACGCTGAGCACGTGCACTCAACTTATTTGATCGACCATGGCAAGGTCTGTTCTGAGTGGAACCCATCCTGTTAAACCACGGTATGGTTTTGGCCACCATGCTGCAGCTCAGTTTCAGGGTCTTGGCAATCTTCTTATAGCCTAGGCCACCTTTATGTAGAGCAACAATTCTTTTTTTCAGATCCCCAGAGAGTTCTTTGCCACAAGGTGTCATGTTGAACTTCCAGTGACCATTATGAGAGAGTGATAACACCAAATTTAGCACACCTGCTCCCCAATCAACCTGATACCTTGTAACACTAATGAGTCACATGACACTGGGGAGGGAAAATGGCTAATGGGGCCAAATTTGGACATTTTCACTTAGGGGTGTACTCACTTTTCTTGCCAGCGGTTTAGACATTAATGGCTGTGTGTTGAGTTATTTTGAGGGGGCAGCTAATTTATGTGGTTATACAAGCTGTACACACACTACGTTATATTGTAGCAAAGTGTCATTTCTTCAGTGTTGTCACATGAAAATAAAATATTTACAAAAATATGAGCGGTGTACTCACTTTTGTGAGATAATGTGTGTGTGTGTATGTATGTATATATATATATATATATATATATATATATATATATATATATATATATACATACAGGGTGGGCCATTTATATGGATACACCTTAATAAAATGGGAATGGTTGGTGATATTGACTTCCTGTTTGTGGCACATTCGTATATGTGAGGGGGGGAACTTTTCAAGATGGGTGGTTACCATGGCCATTTTGAAGTCGGCCATTTTGAATCCAACTTTTGTTTTTTCAATAGGACGAGGATCATGTGACACATCAAACTTATTGGGAATTTCACAAGAAAAGCAATGGTGTGCTTGGTTTTAACGTAACTTTATTATTTCATGAGTTATTTACAAGTTTCTGACGACTTATAAAATGTGTTCAATGTGCTGCCCATTGTGTTGGATTGTCAATGCAGCCCTCTTCTCCCACTCTTCACACACTGATCGCAACACCGCAGGAGAAATGCTAGCACAGACTTCCAGTATCCGTAGTTTCAGGTGCTGCACATCTCGTATCTTCACAGCATAGACAATTGCCTTCAGATGACCCCAAAGTTAAAAGTCTAAGGGGGTCAGATCAGGAAAAAAAAAATCAAAATCTTCTGGCAGTGGAGGGGGGGGGGGGGGTCAAACAAGTGGAGGTTCCCCTTTTGGATGGAGCTCTGCTTTAAGTGTAAAAACAGTAATTGTAAGTAAAAAAAAAAATGTGTTTTATGATGGGTCCTCTGTTCTCTGCCACAGCTCTGTAATGGTCCCCAAAAAAGTGTCACTTAGGGTCTGATTTGTCCACCACAATGTCACAGCCCCATTTTTTTTATATCAGAAAGGAATATTGTTTTTTTAGTCAAAAAATGCCTAGGTACGCCCTAATTACCCCATGCACATTAGCATTATCGCTCTGTGTGCTGGCAGGACGATGGGGAAGATCTTACCGGCTTCTTCACTTTTCTTTCACTGTGCCAAAAGGGAGATCAATGTACTGGGGTTTTATATATATATATATATATATATATATATATGTAGACACACACACGCACGTGTGTTTGAGCTTTAGGGTGCACATCCTAATGCAATAGGCTGTGCACACCTATGATCCCTTCCCTTCTGCCAGAATGGCGATTTGCCTTGTTTACATAGGCAGATTGCAGTTCTGTGTCTCTGCCTAACAATCGGCTTGTGCCGGAGGACATCGGGTACTGTGCACCTGCCGATTGGCTTCCACTGTGTGGCGAGCTGCAGGCAGCGTACATGCACGCCCCCTATATATGCATGATCTGGCGCACAGGTGTCGTCCTGTAGCAGTAAAACTGCTATAGGGCAGAACTGAAACGGTGAAAGTATTTCCTTATTTCATATCTGGTATTCTACTACTAGTGCATACTGTGGACTATTTTATTTTAGCCTGAACTCCAAAGTTATTCCACAGGTATTATTCTCACTTAGTACAGATCTGTTTGTAAATATTAAAGTCAGAATTGGCATTTTTTGCTCATTAAAAGGCACAGTTTTTTAAATATAATTAATACACAATGGTTGCTGTACAAAGCTTCATTAAAACTTAGATTATGCCATATTTTTTACATAGAATAAATATCACATTGATTTGTCTCTGTTTGCCATGAATTTCAGGACATGGCCTATCCCCATGGTAGCTATGAACCTTTATTGGTACCAGTGCAGCCTGTTCTCCTGGTTTTCTTTCATGTATGCCTATTTTGATTTATAAAACTCCATAATAACCTCCTGATCTATTCTGAGTGAGAGCTGAGGGCCTATAAACCCACTCTATAGTTATAAATTGCTTCCTTACATTGATATTCTATAAGCAGTCCCCTGTATTAGCCTGCCAAACACAGCCCTCATATTGTGAGGATTGAGTGATATGTTCATCTTAACCTCTGTGGTACCAGTATTAACTCTTTGTTAAATAATGACACTTCATTGGGATCTTTATGCACTTCAGCAATGGAAAAAAAAAAAAAAAAGTTTTTTTTTTTTTTCTTTCTTTTAATTTTGCTATACTTTTGTTATAAGTTTAACCCCCTTTTTTGTTAAAATAAACGCATAAACTGACAATGGCAACCATTTTATAACCATCTGTCTGTCATCTATTTAGTCTTTAAATCCCATTGTTTCTGAATTGTTACAGAGATATAAAAGTTCATCTGTAACTCACAGGAAAAGAAGACACAAGGGTATGACAAACATTACATTTCAAGAGAGCCGACTTTACTAAACTGTGCTCCGTTCTTAACCACTTCAATACTGGGCACTTAAACCCCCTTCCTTCCCGGACCAATTTTCAGCTTTCAGCGCTGTTGCAGTTTGAATGACAATTGTGCGGTCATGCGACACTGTACCCATATGCAATGTGTATAATTTTTTTCACACAAATAGAGCTTTCTTTTGGTGGTATTTAATCACCCCCGGGTTTTTTTTTATTTTTTACGCTATAAATTTAAAAAAGACTGAAAATTTTCAAGAACAATGCATTTTTCTTAATTTCTGTTATAAAATTTTGCAAATAAGTAATTTCTCTTCATAAATTTTGACCAACAATTATACTGCTACATTTCTTTGGTAAAAATAACCCAAATCAGGGTTTATTTGGTGTTGGCGGACAGACAGATGTGACGGGGACTGTGACAGATGTGACGGGGACATACAGATGTTTTGGAGACTGTGACAGATGTGACGGGGCAGTCAGATGTTTTGGGGACTGTGACAGATGTGATGGGGGCATACAGATGTTTTGGGGACTGTGACAGATGTTTTGTGTATGGTGACAGATGTGATGGGGGACACAGATGTTTTGGGAGCTGTTTTATGTGGATACTTATGTACATGGGGACTCAGGGGTATCAGTGTGCATGGTGCACTGTGTGGGGGGGCGATCCGTGAGAGCTTTCTGCAAGAAATCATCATCATGCAGAGAGCTGTCACATAGCTGCAGATTCCCCCCCCCCCCCCGCACTGAGCTCTCACTGAGCTCGGCGGGGGGAGAACTGTCACAGAGACGTTCGTCTCTGTTTACAATGTGACGGCTGTGATTGGACACTGTGTGAGGGCCAATCAGAGCGCCCATATCCCGATCTCTGCTCAGCTGGATCCTGTGATCATACTGATCACATGATCCAGCCGCAGCGCGCCGCGTGGCTGCGCTGCGAGTACCCGTTCTGCAGGACGTATATGCACATCCTGTCAGAGCGGGGAAGCTCCCATCCGGCCGTATATATACAGTGGCCGGGTGGGAGGTGGTTAACAACAATAAATAGGAAGATATTCTAAAAACAAAAAAGCATGGAGGAAAAGTGGTTGTGCTTTAAGAACATATTAATGGCATTAGCAATTTATTCCAATGGGCAACAAATATAAAAGAACTAAGGTTTAACCTGGGTGGCTAAATTTGAGCATAGAGAGGCATATTAAAGAGAAATAAACTGTCCTTTAAAAAATATGAGGGTTCTTCAAAAGGTTTCCACACTTTTTTTTTATAAGTTTTGCAGACATCTTCACCACAGCATGGCAACTCTTATACTAAACTGCAAGGACAGCTGGCTTGCCAGACAGACTAGTCACATGGCACTCTCAGACACGACCAATTACTACTCCTCCCTCCCTCACCGTTTCCAATGAAAAAATATAAGAGTGCAGAAACTTTTTCAAGACTTCTTGTAAAAAGGTCAATGGGACATTGTCAGCATTCCAACAGTACAAAGAATGCAATAAGAAATGTAACCACATGATCAGGGCAGTGAAAATAGAGCCCAGGAGTCACAGAGGAGAGTAAAAAGAATACCAAAAAATGATTTAAATATATTAATAGCAAAAAGGCAAAATCAGAACATATTGGCCCGATAAAGGATAACCAAGGGAGGTTGGTTACATTGATAGGGGGAAGACAACTGCATTAAATACATTCTTGTCCTCAGTTTTTTTACTATGGAAAAGGAGGGGTATAATAGATAAGACAATATTGTCAGCAACACAACATAAATTGTACCCTTGTGGCTAACAGAAGCCAATGTTTTAAAACAACTTGAAAAACTTAATGTGAACCAATCGCTAGGATTAGGTGACCAGGTTAGACAGATAATGGCTAGACCATTGGTTCCTAATCTTTAAGGACAGCCTGCTGACCAGAATGGTACCAGCTGAGTGATGAAAAGCTAACATGGTACCAATATTCAAAAAAAGGGCAACCGTACATACCTGAAAACTACAGGCCAGTCATCCTAACATAAATAGTATGTATAACTATTGGAGGGAATGAGAAAGGACTATATCCAAGAATTTACTGATGAAAATAGTATCATTATTAGTAATCAACATGGGTTTATGAAGGATCGTTCTTGCCAGATCAACCTGTTAACATTTTATGAGGAAGTGAGCTGTAATCTGGACAAAAGAAGGCCTGCGGATGAAGTGTACCTAGATTTTGCCCAAAAATGTATACTGTATCCCATAAAGAGTTAACTTACAGATTGAGGTATTTTGGCATTGACAATAGTGTATGTACCTGGATAGAACATCGTTTACAGGAGCTTATCCAAAGGGTGGTGATAAATGGCATCTCTTCTAATGTTCTTGAGTTTTAAGTGGGATGCCCTAAGGCTTTTTCCTGGGACCAATTATGTTTAACTGGTTCATAAACAACATAGAGGAGCAGAAATCTCTATGTTGTTAATAAATACCAAAGAGGAGCAGACATGATCGCAATGTACAAATATCTAAATGGTGATACTAGCATAGGGAGAAAACTGTTCAGCCTCAGGCCGCTTAAGAAGACATGTGGCCACTCCATGAAGCTGGACAAAAAAAGCAGTTTAACCTTAGACTGCATAAGGGGTTCTTTATGGTTAGAGTGGTAAGGATGTGGAACCCCCTACCACAATCATTGTTGTCAACGGGAAGTGGCAATAATTCAAAAAATGTTTTGTTGGGAATATTAGTGAACAAAATATACAGGGATATGGGAAGTGGTAGGGACATAATACATATGCACACCCACACAGGTTGAATTCAATGATTTGTTTTAGTATTTTTATTTATTTATTTTTTTACACTTTCTAAATTTGTAATCTAATTTCATAACATGATTATTTGTATGCAGTATCCCATGGCAGTCAGCTTTGGGTAGGTATAACCAATAAAAGTTATATACGGTATTATTTGAGTCGAATTGCCCCTTATAGCTTTCCTTTCCACACATTTTTAACCCCAGTTGTCTTGCTTCATGTGGCAAATGGCCATCTTAACTAGTAACTCCATTTTTTACAGCACCAGAGTTTATGTATGTATTAACATCCATTAAATAAACAGAAAGCCTAGGTGCTGCTGTAGCCTTTTTGGTTGCCTGTGCATTCTGAAACAGACTGAGTAAAGACTGAAGGACATCTAGCACCTGGTACAGAGTGCACAGGGAAGCAGATACTGATTTTGGTGGTCAGTCATATTCGTATCATGCCCTAATACAAGGAGTTTTCTGGAGCTCTGAAAGTGGCCTAACAGTTCATTTAGCAAAACTGGCTTGAACGCCTGGAAATATATTTGCAGATAACTTGACAGTATCTGCTCAAGTCTTCTGTTTTGACAATGTTCAGGTGTAACATGGCAATTTCAAGAAAGCATCAGTTTCTTGTGTCAGCAATCACTGGCTATATTACAGCGATCCAACAAAAATAGATCAAATCACCTGGCCTGGGTGGAATCAACCGTACATCTGTACGGTTGCTACTGTATGGACAATGCACGCCCTGCTGCCTTAGACAACTTGGGAAAGTCAGAAGTACTGCAACATAGAAAAGACAAAAACAAAAGGCGTGGGGCCTAGTGCATTATCCTGGGTAAAAGGTTTATTAAATGACAAAAGTGATTAAAAGTACTCACATTTAGTAAAATAATTAAAAATGTATCATGGTATTCCTTTCAAGATGTCCATATCTCACTACCCGCATCCTTTCGGGCTGACAGGTGTGGTGGCAGTCTGACTTATTTTGAGGGTATTCCTCTTCCTTAGAGCCTTGGATGGAAATAGTCTGATGTGCAAGTAATCCTATAGTACAGCGGGTGGATGGTATGACCAAAAGGGAATAGTCCTTAATCACCAGTAGGAATGGTCCTTAATTCATCTCAGTGCACCTGTGGTGAGGATGGGCAGCTAGTGCTCCTAAATACTGGGTGTATCGAGCTGCAGTCTAGGGCAGACTGATGGTGAGATCTTGGTGGGGAGCTGTGTGAAGCGAGTTCCAGTGCAGGATGGAGCAAAGTCCGGGTGCCGCAAGTGTCACAGAGCTACACTCTGATTGGTGTAACAGTGGAGGAGTTGCTGCTGATACACAGCGCCATGTGTGTACTAACTGAGGCAATTGCGGCACCCGGACCTTGCTCCATCCTGCACCTGGAAGCATACTCAGGACATGGATTACTGGAACCATGCTCTGTGGTCTGATGTGACCAAGATAAACGTATTTGGTTCAGATGATGTCAAGCGTGTGTGGTGGCAATCAGGTGAGGAGTACAAAGACAAGTGTGTCTTGCCTACAGTCAAGCATGGTGGTGAGAGTGTCATGGTCTGGGGCTACATGAGTGATGCCGGCACTGGGGAGCTCATTGAGGGACCCATGGATGCCAACATGTATTGTGATATACTGAAGCAGAGCATGATCCCCTTCGGAGACTGGGTCGCAGGACAGTATTCCAGTATTCCAACGTAATGACAACCCCAAACACACCTCCAAGTCGGCCACTGCCTTGCTAAAGAAGCTGAGGGTAAAGGTGATGGACTGGTCAAGCATGTCTCCAGACCTAAACCCTATTGAGCATCTGTGGGGCATCCTCAAACGGAAGGTAGATGAATGCAAGGTCTCTAACATCCACCAGCTCTGTGATGTCATCATGGAGGAGTGGAAGAGGACTCCATTGGAAACCTGTGAAGCTCTAGTGAACTCCATGCCTAAGAGGGTTAAGGCAGTGCTGTAAAATAATGGTGGCCACACAAAATATTGACACTTTGGGCCCATTTTGGAGATTTTGTTTTTGTTTTGTTTTAAGTTATTTTTATTAATGTTGCTTATAAAAGACATTGCACAACGTAACATTCAAAATACATGTAGTACTCCTTGAGAATGCATACCACAAAGGAATTTACACCCTTTGGTATACATAAAAATTCCAAGATTCTCTCAACCCCCCCCCCCCAAAAAAAAAGGGGGGGTGGCTACAAACACATTCACTACACACATAAACCCTCCCCCCTTTTGTTATACAAAAAAAAAAAAAGATGAAGTCTAAAATTTGTGAGATATTTGAGGACATTTTCACTTAGGGGTGTCCTCACTTTTGTTGCCAGCGGTTTAGACCTCAATGGCTGTGTGTTGAGTTATTTTGAGGGGACGGCAAATTTACACTGTTATACAAGCTGTACACTCATGACTTCTCATTGTAGCAAAGTATCACTTCTTCAGTATTGTCACATATACAGTGTTGTTACAAAATATATAATAAAATATTTACAAAAATGTGAGGGGTGTACTCACTTTTGTGAGATACTGTGCATCCCCTCTTTACAGTACATGTATGGATGTGACATCACTTATACATCAAGGGATACCCCTTTCGTGTCTGTACACGTGCGAGTATGATGCTGATGCTTTTCATAGAATACTTTTTGGTCTAAATGTATAAAGAAAGACACTTTATTTCATAGTTGTTATAACAGAAATTAACCACTTCAGCCCCGGAAGGATTTCCAGCTTTAGGACCGGAGCCCTTTTTGCGATTCGGCACTGCGTCGCTTTAACTGAAAACTGCGCGGTCGTGCGACGTTGTACTCAAACAAAATTTGCGTCCTTTTTTTCCCACAAATAGAGCTTTCTTTTGGTGGTATTTGATCACCTCTGCGTCATTTCTGATCGCCGCCACCAATTAAAGACAATATTGTTGATACTTTATTTCACAGAAAGAAATATGTAAATCTGGTTTTTCATAAGATACTTTTCGTAGTCGTAGTATGAGCGTGCACATGTCTGTGCTTTCCCCATAGGGAACTACATATTCACTACAGTGTAGGTATGTACATGACATTTCTCCCCTACGTGTCATAGAGTGTTTTCACTCATGTGGGGAGTGTAAAAACATTTATAAAATAATATATAAAACATTGTTGTGACATATACACTGTTATGACTTCTTCACTATGAAACGATGTTACTCTTCAGTACTCACATGTCGAACATATTGTCACATTTAAACGGCAGGGGAGTTTTATTGAGTTGTGTGTCGGTAA
>BLSH010541697.1:531447-545108 GCA_018402905.1 Glandirana rugosa
TCCAGGACATGTGTCACAACTCTACACCAATGGTGTGTCAGGACATGTGTGACAACTCTACACCAATGGCGTGTCAGGGCATGTGTGACAACTCTACATCAATGACGTGTCAGGACATGTGTGACAACTCTACACCAATGGCGTCAGGACATGTGTGACAACTCTACACCAATGGCGTGTCAGGACATGTGTGACAACTCTACACCAATGGCGTCTCAGAATAAAAGTTATCAAAAATAATTCTTTACATCATAATGTCTTATTGTTGTACGAGATAAAACTACCCATAGGTGGTATCTCACTCCCTACAGACTTTCTAAGATATACCCAAATTCCCCTAACACATGTTGGAGAGATTGTGGATCCATCGGATCCCTCTCCCACATCCTCTGGTCCTGTAAAACCCTGACCACATTCTGGAAACAAATCTTTGCCCTGATTTCCTCTATCACACAAAACCCGATACTACCTAAACCTGAACTAGCAATCCTGCACTTAAACTTAGACAACTTCCCCGGGAAATATAGGACAGTCATAATACACATACTACTGGCTGCCAAATTAAATATTACCAGGAAGTGGAAATCTCCTGATCCTCCTTCCCTACAAGCAACAATTGCAGATATTAATCTGCAATGCGAAATGGAAAAAATGCTAGCAAGGAAAAACCTGTCACTACCTAAATTTCTAACTACTTGGGATCCTTGGCTTTCACACCCGAAATGCACCGTCAAAGCCTAATTCCCTGAAATCATTCACTGACAGACTGGAACACTGGTACCCCCCTTACCCTTTCCCTCCCCCGACTGGTATTACTCTCAGAGTTGCATTAACGGCTATACCCACCAAGTTGTATGATATACCTATCCAGTCATCCAAGATGGTTCACTGGGTAATAGCATTACTCCATACTATTGTGACCAGTCGGAACATCTGTGTGCTATTTGTACTGAGCATGTTGTTATTCTGTAATACTACATTTCTTAATAAAAACTATTGAAAATAAGACTCTGCGGTAACCACATCTCAACAGTGTGTACAGGACTGTGCGGTAACCACATCTCAACAGTGTGTACAGGACTGCGGTAACCACATCTCAACAGTGTGTACAGGACTGTGCAGTAACTACATCTCAACAGTGTGTACGGGACTGTGCGGTAACCACATCTCAACAGTGTGTACAGGACTGTGTGGTAACCACATCTCAACACTGTGTACAGGACTGTGTGGTAACCACATCTCAACAGTGTGTACAGGACTGTGTGGTAACCACATCTCAACACTGTGTACAGGACTGTGTGGTAACCACATCTCAACACTGTGTACAGGACTGTGTGGTAACCACATCTCAACAGTGTGTACAGGACTGTGCGGTAACAACATCTCAACAGTGTGCACAGGACTGTGCAGTGACCACATCTTAATAGTGTGTACAGAACTGTGTGGTAACCACACCTCAACAGTGTGTACATGGCAGTGCGGTAACCACATCTCAACAGTGTGTACAGGACTGTGCGGTAACCACATCTCAATAGCGTGTACATGACTGTGTGGTAACCACATCTCAACAGTGTGTACAGGACTGTGCGGTGACCACATCTCAACAGTGTGTACATGACTGTGCGGTAACCACATCTCAACAGTGTGTACAGGACTGTGCGGTGACCACATCTTAATAGTGTGTACAGGACTGTGCGCTAACCACATCTTAATAGTGTGTACATGACTGTGCGGTAACCACATCTCAACAGTGTGTACATGACTGTTCAGTAACCACTTTAATTAGTAACAGTTGCTTTGATTGGCATTCAAAGTGCTTTAAAAAATCTGAACAATTGCAATTGTGAAGCGAACAAATGTCCAATTTTCCTCGTTTCACAGCATATCGGAACCAAAAATTTGTACGAAGATTTTTTATTTTTTATTTTTTTTTTTGTGTATTGTTTTTGATCATGCACAATTGTTCATTAATGATTTTTCTCCTACCAAAATCATATGAGAATTGTACAAATTAAGCAAAAATCATGAGAAACATTTTGGAGCTTGCCCCTTCGGAAATTTTCATTCAAAAGGTCGGAATCGGCTGTAGAAAATTGTGTACACACTATACGAAAATTGTATAAAAGTTCTTTGGATGAAAATTCTCCCCTGATTTTCTTAGTGTGTATGAGCCATTACATTCTGGGAAATGCCTTAATCATTTGTTGAAGGTTATCCTTGGTTACTCTGTCTGTTTCAAGTTTTGTAATCTTTGTTGCCAGTCTAGTTTAATAACATGTGTAGACACTAATTATATGGAACTGTACAATGTGTTTCTGCGTTCAGAAATGTTGGACAGCCATACATATTCTCTGTTGCTGTGCTGGTTAATGTACTGCACTATACCTTATTTAACACATGGAAAAATCCTATAATAAAAAGAAATCCTTTTTTTATTTTTTTTAGAATGTCCTTATTAATCTCTTGTGCATTACCTATATATCATTTCCCAGGATCCCCTCTGCTATTAATATGATATTAAATTTGAATGGAGGGGAGCAATGAAATTTTAGTAGTGCAGATTATAAAATAATGATCTAATTTCCTGAATTAAAATGTGGCATTAACTCTTTGATTTATATAGCGCTTATGGAAAATTTCCTGATCAGGTGCAGATCTCTTTTGCTGTTTGATTGACAGACGGGTTGCCAGGGAAACAAGTTTCATCTGGCACCCAGCGTTTAAACGAACTCACAAACATTTGGCCTACGGCCACTCATTTTAAGACGGCATCTCCTGTTTTGTCCCTGTGTCAAAAGTCACTTTGCAGGAATAAATAATGCCCTGCAGCCATTCTCAGAAAGCCTTGTATATGTAGGGAGATAGATTGGTTCTAGTCAACAAATAAAGATAAATTGGTGCACCCTTTCGCACCTCTTTACCCTCACTTGGCTCTTGGACTGATTTCAGCCACTAAAGAGCCTGCTGAAGGGAACGTATATAGCATTTCAAAGGCAATCATTTTCTGCTGGGAGATAATTTTCAGTGAATAGTTACAAGGGGAGGTAATACTACTAATAAAATAATAATCCAAGATGACACTGGACACTTTTATCACAAATATTGCAAGTCACAAGTAACTGTAGACTAGCATGTCACTTATTTCTGTAGCGCAATCATCAAAGTGTAGGTTTTTGGGAATTGTTGATATACGAGCAGGGCCCTCTGATTCCTCTTGTACCAAATTGTGATGTAACGGTACTGTCTGCCTTCATTTTTGTAAAGTGCTGTGCAAACTGCTGGTGCTATATAAATCCTGTAATTATAATAATAATAATAATATGGCAGACTGAAGTACACTGTGATCCCAGTTGATAATTAGGCTCAGTTCACACTGGTGATATGTGGGAACCCTGCAAATCCACTGTGGGTTCCCACATCACACCTGACGCTCAGGCAGTTCACACTGCCCAATGCAAACCACTGTATGTGTCAATACAAATTTAATGACACAACCCCCGATCGGTTCACATATTGCAGTGTGAACTGTCAATTCGGACAGGATTGTGGTGCGGACCAAAAAGAGGGTCCTGCACGATTTTGGTCCGAATGTGATGTAACTTCAGCCATACAATCTGTATGGCTGAAACCGTATCAAACAGACATTGCATGTCGTTTGCACAGCCGTGTGGTGTGAAGCATATACAATGTTGGACAGCGCACCGGTGTGAACCAAGCCTTAGCCCAGGTTCACACTGGTGCAATGCGGAAACCAGCGTGATTGCAGCGCCAGTTCCAGCATTGCATGTCTCCCACAGGCAGTTCACACTGCTTTCTGCGAACTGCTGTGGGTGTCATTACAATGTTACAATGTTAATGACTCCACCAGATCGGTTCGCATATTGACACCCATGCGATCCGATTCCAGTGTGGGGGAATAAAAGCCCCTGCACCTTTTTCTGTGCGAATCCAATGCGAGCTCAGCCATACAACTGTATGGCTGAACTCACATTGCTCAGACATCGCATGTGACTGGAACCACAATGTGGGTGTGAATCACATGCAATGTCTGTGTTCGCATATATGTAAACCCGGGCTTAGTGTATAAGTAGGGTACAGACTATACAGCTCTTTGGATAAAGCAGTGAGCTGCAGCCAAAAGAGTAAGCTTATGGTTCCATGACACTCCAGCAATCAAATAGTTGTTCTTTGCTCTTGCTAGACTTTGGGCTCCATAAACACCTATAAGTACTGTCCTGATATAGATAATGATGCTTGCGTAACTTTTTTTTAACTTAGCTAAAGTGTCCAATAATAATGCTTGTTCGGGATATTTAGGGGAACTTTATCTTTTCAATTGCATTTTGTGTTTTTACTATGGTTTGTTCAACAGGTGACCTGAATAAAACCCACCAGCACTGTGTGATTGCTGGATCACAGCCTCGTTTCAGCTCCACGCACAGAGTAGTTGAGGTATGTTCTTCCCATAAGTGTAACTTGTGCATTTCTATATACATTTTGCTTATTTGGAAAGTTGTGTCCTGCTAAAGATTACACATTGTCTTAGAATGTTTTACTTATTAAATATGGCCTTTTGTATGCATCAGTGGGACATGTATCCAAGATTTTACATTTCTAGGCAAACAAGTATATTGCTTTAGTTATAATTCATTGCATAAAGTGCCATCATATTTGAATGGATAGGTTGCAACACAATTTGAGGCTGTAGTTTTACTGTCTACTGTTTTTAAAGTGTTACTAGACTGAGGACCCTGCATTCACTATATCTGGTCTCCCACAATACACAGAACATAGAAATGCAATTATTTTAGTAAATATAAACTGCTAAATACCTTTTCTCATCAGCAGTATATATCAGTCTTGTGATTTCTATCAGTTCTTGGTAAAGCTTGTAGGAGTTTTCATACTGCACTGGCTGTCCTATCGGGATCCAGGACACCTGACCCTCTGTCTGGAAAGTGCTGATTGGCCCGGTGCTGATCGCATGCACCCTCCCAAAAAAAAAAAAAAAAAATCTCTAGCAATACACACCAAACTGAGCATGTGCAGTCTGACTCCAAAGACTCTGTACTATCCAAACATGTTTTGGAGTCAGTGGAAGAAGAGGAGGATCTGTGCATACAGGATCAAGCAGCCTTTTTACACAATGCAGAGGATTAAGTCTTTAGGTTCCACAGTGAGTATAACAAGCATGCTTTACTGCATATACAGACTGATTTAATTGTTGTGCGTTTAGTAACACTTTAATGACTAAACAGAAGGCAACAGACTGAATAGTGTGCACATCATTGCTGCTGAAGAAAATTAGATTTATTTTTGGGGATGGAAAAACATGGCGGCAATCAGGAATATTATAGCAACATAGAACAAATCAAGAGACATGACTGCAACCTGGGATTCTGATAATATGGCCACAGTCAGGTTATGGTGATATATTATTTCAGACACGCCAGCTTTACTGTCCTCAGACCATCAAGGGCAGCATAACATAATGCCTGTGATCATATTTTTGTTAATATAAGAGGGATGTGCTTTGTGGTGTGGTTAAATGTTAACTTTCACTTATAGCTGAACTTCGGGAAATCTATATATATTTTTTTCTTATTTGCGTTGTGTACAAACAGGTTACCTGGTATCTCTAATGATGCTTATCCTAGGTTTGGATCACTAATATGTAAGGTAAAATCATAGTTTGATTCATGCAGATGGTATAACCAGATATGTGCCTCTCATATATTGAAGGAATCATGTTGTTTACCCCCTTTCTTCTCCCCGATCCAGACCTAGAAAAAGCATCACTAGAGGTAACTTTGAAAACAATCCCAAAAGCAACTGCGCTATAATAAATAAGTGAACAAAGCTGCTACTTCAATAAAAGGAATAATATAAAAAAAAGGTTAATCAAAATATGTGATCTAAATGAATCCACAGTAGCACATATAATATAACATAATAGCTGACAAAAAAAGAAAAAAAAAAAAAAAAAAAGAAAAAATCAACCAAGAATGTAAAAAAGTCCATCACCAGAAAAAATATAAAAAATCAATAATATATAGTTTATCCATGAATAGAGTGTGTATTTCACCAATCCACCACCTTCAAGTGATTAACACCCATATAGAGAGGGGCTCACCAGCTGTAACTTAGACGCTTTTCATCACTTCCAACTTGGTCACAGGCGCCCCTGTGACCAAGTCAGAAGTGACAAAACGCGCCAGATCGTGGCTACACGGCAACTGAAGGCATCAGACGGTCTATCTGTTATGACCGAGCACAGAGAGGTGCAATATGGAGATACAGATAAGCGTCTAAGGATATTTGGATCTTATGGGCTTGTTGTTAATGTTTTGAATGTAAGGGCATCACTTTTAGTTAATAAACTGAATTGTGGGTGGTTTTACACTATTGGAGGCATTGCTTATTTTTTATCTTACATGCATATGCTGCACCATTGGATGGATTTATGGACCGGCTTGGAGTGTTTTTGTATCTTCAGGATTTGTGAATACTAGAGATATGCTCCTATGTGAGTTACAGCTGGTGAGCCCCTCTCCATATGGGTGTTAATCACTTGAAGGTGGTGGATTAGTGAAATACACACTCTATTCACGGATGAACTATATATTTTTGATTTTTTTTTTTTTTTTTTTTTTTTTTCTGGTGATGGACTTTTTTACATTCTTGGTTGATTTTTTTTTAAATTGTCAGCTATTATGTTACATTATATGTGCTACTGTGAATTCATTTAGATCACATATTTTTATTCACCTTTTTTTGATACTAGAGGTAACTTGTTTGTACACAGCACAAATCCGATTTTTTTCTTTTCTTTTCTCGAGTTCAGATTAAAGTAATCACATATTGTAATGTATTTCACTTGTGAGATGTAAATCTTGATGTTACTCAGTGCGTTTAATATATTTTATTCTGACGGTTGCTTTCCTTTGCATAGAGTTGGGCGTTTTTTAATTTTTTTTTTTTTTTTTTTAATGTTTGTTTGTTTTCATAGTGTTCTGAAGGTACACTCAATTATATAGAATTAAGATGTAAAACTGCTCTTGAGAATCTTGTGGTGATTCCTAGTACTGGGGAAAAAATGTTGAAATCAATGGAAGAGGACATTTTAAAGCTAGCAGAGGAGATTCACAATGAGGTATGATACAGTTGGATTCTGATCTTGCCAAATAAATATAAAGTTAATTGTTTTAATTACGAGTTTGTGTCAATAAATGCTGAGAGAGGTAGCAGCTTGACTGCCAATTAATGTTCTTCACAAGTGAACCTGTGCTTTGCCTATATAGGGTGAAGCTTTGCTTTCCTTTCATGCCTTGCCATTTTGTCAACCTACGGGAGCAAAGAGAATAAGTCCCTTAGAAGCTCTATGTTTTGGTTCAAAACACACTACCTGTGCCCAGATGAAATTCCTAAGTGTCTGAAATGCTGGTCCCCAAGCATATTTTTTGTGCTTTAGGTCCTGCTAGCACTGGGACATTGGTAGGGAGGTCTGGCTATTGTGTGACAGTTGGTATAGAAGAAATGTTAGATGGAAATCCAGAAACACAAGGCTAACTGAGCATGTGAAGGGATTACAAAATAACAGCAAGAGCTTCACAACACTCCAGATCCTCAAAAGACCATGAATTTGGAGAGCCCTAATTTGGCTAGATGCATGTCATATTTGCCTGTGTGTTATGTAATGTCAATGTCATGTATATTTTTTATTACTTTAAATGTCTCCACTAGAAACTAGTAAGCGTTTAGTGAATGGGGTGGGAGTAAGTTATGTGTTAAATTATACCTAACTTTTTTAATCCTATAATGTAAGATTTATGTCCTTCACCAAACTGTACATCAACAATGTCACAGGTCACATACACTCACCAGCTAATTTATTAGGTACACCTTGCTAGTACCAGGTTGGACCCTCTTTTGCCTTCAGAGCTGCCTTAATTCTTTGTGGCATAGATGCAACAAGGTGTTAGAAACATTTCTCAGATATTTTGGTCCATATTAATATGATAGCATCATGCAGTTGCTGCCTATTTGTCGGCTGCACATTCATGATGCAATTGTCCCGTTCCACCACATCCGCGCTATTGAATTTAGATCTGGTGACTGTGTAGGCCAGTGGAGTACAGTGAACTCATTGTCATGTTCAAGAAACCAGTTTGAGATGGTTTGAGCTTTATGACATGGAACATTATCCTGCTGGAAGGAGCCATCAGAAAATGGGTAAACGGTAGTCATAAAGGGATGGGCATGGTCAGCAATAATACTCAGGTAGGCTGTGGCATTTAAACAATGTCCAGTCTCCATCGGCCAAAGTATACACCTCGGGCATGCTGTCTCAGCCCTTTCATATTACAAATGGCACTAGACAGGGGTGCCCACTCTCACCCCTGATCTTTAACCTCCTAATGGAACCATTTGCTTCCCTTATCAGGCAACACCCACACATATCTGGGGCACACTTGGGGCATCGGAAACAAGTCATTAGTCTTTTTGCTGATGACATTCTCTTAATACTAACCAACCCAAAAGACTCATTAGCCACAGTATACCAGTCACTGCAACTTTTCAACAACGTCCCTTACCATAAAGTGAATGAGTCGAAGTCCCATATTTTAGACTTGGGGATAGACGATAGGACCAGGAAACACTTACAGAAAATGTACCCATTCTTCTGGAAAGACTAGGGAATACCATATCCGGATATAACCCTGACGAAATCCACAACAGCACTATATGCTGCTAACTTTCTCCCCTGGCTACAGAAAATCACATGACTTCTCTAAGTTGGCCTAACACAAACTGTCCTGGCTTGGCCGCTTGGCGGCATTCAAGATGCAAATACTCCTACAAATGTTATATATTTTTAGAACAGTCCCAATTCCAGCTCCAAGGTCATACTTCAAAACATTACAGGCCAGGATAAACTCCTTTTTGTTGCATGGGAGGAAGGCATGCTATGCATTTAGCAAACTGATCAAGCATACAACAGCAGGAGGTATAGGGCAAGTGAACATATAGGATTACTACTTATCTGCAAATTTGGCTCAAATTAAACATTGGTTTACTCAACCATATACTACATTATGGGGGGAATTAGAAAGCGAGATGATACCTCAAAGCAACCTAACCACACTGTTACATGCTTATCTGATTCGCCCAACACTACCTGAGACCATACCTCCCACAGTTAAGGCCACAATACTTACATGGGCAGAGTTCATATCCATGGCAAAAGGGCAGGCTTTTCTTACTGAAATCCCTATCCCCCTGGCAACTTTGTGCAATCTTATGCCTGATCTACCTCTATCTCGCTGGCGTCAACAAGGGATCAAAAATATATCAGACCTATTTAACAATAAAATCCTCAAACCCTTCTCCTCTCTAAATGTAGAGTACAACTTACCATATACAGAACAGTTCACCTACCTTCGTTTAGTGTCTTTTCTAGGCAAAACTCCTAATATCGATTGCAAAGTCCCCCCACAGATAGCACGCTATTTGAGACCTGGTGTACATATTAGGGGAGGTATTTCAAAATTCTACATTAGCCTAAATTATAAATCAAACTTTACTAAGTCCCCATCTCACCTAGCATGGGAAAAACACTTAGGAGAATCCTTCTCATAGGATCAATGGAAGATAGCTATAAATATGAACCACTCAGCCACCAAATGTGTAGGACTGCGGGAATTGTCCATCAAGATTATGCTCCGGTGGTACCTTACGCCCCATCGAGTCTCCAGATTTCACCCTAATACTTCCCCCCTATGCTGGAGACAATGTGGCCAATTAGGAAGTTTATTCCATGTCTTCTGGTCATATAGCAAACTCTCCAACTTTTTTCAACCTAATAGCTAAAATTGCTGGATTTGACATACCCCTTTCACCTGGATTAGCAATCCTAAATATCGGGATGGCAGATATTCCATATAACATGAGAACAGTGACAACTCACATACTCCATAGCCAAACTGTGGAAATTTCCTAGTGTTCCTTCTATGACTGAAATAGTAGACCTTGTTCAAACAAACTCCTCATATGAACTTATCTTTGCTTGCACTCAGGGCAAGTATGGGGAGCTTGTCCAACTCTCCATTGTCAACCTGGTATGCATCCACCTATCCTAGACCCTAAAGATGTTCTTGTGATACTATTGTTCCTTATACTCCTTGTAATAGACATTTGAGACAACAATTGACTTTTTATTTCACATTACTGAAAATAAGTTAACTCAGGAACGTCTACCTTCGCCCAGTGCACAAACTGAATCCCAATGGGGTGCAGGGTGAGGGTGGGACTCCCACTGCTACGTTTCACAACAAACTTATTGCAATCTACAGGAAGCTCTCAATCTGTCTATGTATAAGCACTCTATTTTCCTTGTAAACTCATGTGTTCCTTACAGCACTTGCACTGTTTATGATGTCTCTGTGCCTATATAATATTTAGTTCTCTTGTATACTATTATATGCCAATAAAAACTATTGAAACATAAACAATGCTCATTTGCTAATAAGTGGCCCAAAGTGCGCCAAGAAAATACCCCCCACACCATGACAAAACTAAGGTGGATATGACGCTGCTCTGTTGTAGTTCAATTTATTTAAACATTCAATCATATAATGCTGATAAATATTGGCATTAAATATAATTTCCAGTATGCTGGTAAATGTTGAAGTTTTAAATATTATGTCCGTGTGGCTTCCTTTTGTGAGAATTTCTATACTCTTGTGCTTAAAAGTGAATGATATAAAGTGAATCAATATTATAATCATGATAGATGTCTTTGAAAAATTAATCAAAGAATAAAACCGTGTTTGTGACAGAGAATAAGCTGCTTAAAGGGGTAGGGTACAACAAAAGAAAAACTGATTGAAAAGGTAAAGTGTTGTAATGGAAATCATAAATGTAAACATATACTTAATCCATATTGGTTAGGAATGGCAGATCTAGACGGATTATGTGCAAAAAATATAAATTATGTGCAAAAAACAAATTATGTGCAAAAAATAGTAGTCCTGGACATATATCATCCAAAGAAATTTCTAAAGTGCAAATGTGCCAAAAAGATGCTGTGACTAATACTCAGAATGTCTCCACAATGTGCAAAAAAACAGTCTCAAAGTGCTATGTTCAATTTCAAAGAGATATCTTCCATCCACATGAATATTAGCAATCTCTCCACTGGACGTGTGATAAACTGCTGCCTAGAAGGTGAAACTTTGCCTTCAGTGGGGAGTGCTTTCTGGTGGTGAAGTACAGCAAGCTTTGTGATTCTACTAAGCGTGTACCCCTTCAGTGGGGAACGCCTTCTGGTGAGTGGCCTCACGTTTGCAGTGCAAAGATGGGAACACTTTAACAAAGGCCTGGATTCTTTCCTTAATGTAAATAATATAACTGGGTACTAACATTTTTAGGTAAAGTTGATCCAGGGTGAATCAGATTGCCTCTCGGGGAATCAGGAAGGAATTTTTTCCCCCGTTATAGCAAATTGGATCCATGCTTTGCTGGGGTTTTTGCCTTCCTCTGGATCAACTGTGGGTGAAGGATTGTATATGGGATTATTTGGCTGTGTATGTATGTGTGTATGTATATGTATATATATATGTATAAATGTTTTTTGTTTTTTTTTTTGGTTGAACTGGATGGACTTGTGTCTTTTTTCAACCTCACTAACTATGTAACTATGTAACTTGGTGCACAGTGTGGAGTGAGAGTTAATGCCACGGCGAAGTTTCACCTTCCAGGCAGCAGTTTATCACGCGTCCAGTTGAGAGATTGCTAATATTCATGTGGATGGAAGATATCTCATTGAAATTGAACATAGCACTTTGAGACTGTTTTTTTGCACATTGTGGAGACTTTCTGAGTATTAGTCACAGCACCTTTTTGGCACATTTGCACTTTAGAAATTTCTTTGGATTATATATGTCCAGGACTACAATTTTTTGCACAGAAATTGTTTTTTTGCACATAATTTATATTTTTTGCACATAATCCGTCTAGATCTGCCATTCCTAACCAATATGTATTAAGTATATGTTTACATTTATGGTTTCCATTACAGCACTTTACCTTTTCAATCAGTTTTCCTTTTGTTGTACCCTACCCCTTTAAGCAGCTTATTCTCTGTCACAAACGCAGTTTTATTCTTTGATTAATTTTTCAAAGACATCTATCATGATTATAATATTGATTCACTTTATATCATTCACTTTTAAACACAAGGGTATAGAAATTCTCACAAAAGGAAGCCACACGGACATAATATTTTAAATTTCAACATTTACCAGCATACTGGAAATTATATTTAATGCCAATATTTATCAGCATTATATGATTGAATGTTTAAATAAATTGAACTACAACAGAGCAGCGCCATATCCACCTTAATGTTGTCATATTATTCAACTACACGTTTGTGGAGTTCGGTGGTGGCAGCAGCTCTCAGAGTAATACCTTTTATCCGTTTGCGCGAAACACATAATATAAAGATCCCCCACACCATTACACCACCGCCGCCAGCCTGAACATTTGATAAAAGGCAGGATGGATCCATGCTTTCATGTTGTTTATGCCAAATTCTGACCCTACAATCTGAATGTTGCAGCTGAAATCGAGACTCCTCAGACTAGGTACATTTTTTTAAATCTTCTATTGCCCAATTTTGGTGTAACTGTACAAATTGTTGCTTTAGTTTCCTGTTCTTAGCTGACAGGAGTGGCGCCCAGTGTGGTCTTCTGCTGCTGTAGCCCATGTGCTTCAAGGCTCGATGTGTTGTGCATTCAGAGATGGTATTCTGCATACTTTGGTTGTAACGAGTGGTTATTTGAGTTACTGTTACCTTTCTTTTTTTTTTTTTTTTTTTTTCAATTGTTTATTGGTTTTTGAAGCAAAAACACAAATTTCGTGCATCATAAACATGAGATCGAAACTGAGGGTTACACTCATGTACATAAGTAACTGAGTTGAGGAGGAAGAGGAAATGTATACAATAAGTTCCTTAAGAAGAGCTTAAACTAAGAACAAATAACGTTTGGTTACAGAAGGGACTGAGGTGCGGTGAGCATCTGTAAGGCAGAGACACATTGTGTGAGGCGACTTGCTTGAAGACGTGTGACCATATTAGCATTTCCCAATGAGTCAAGACCCCCAATACGAGGTCGTCCCAGAACCCAACCCAGGCGCCCCTCTGGGAGCAAATTTGTGTCTGGGGTGGATCTGGGGATGTATGGGGCATAAGTAGTTCAGTAAGGGTTGGGGAAAGCAGAGGTGAAGATATGCCACAAGTCTGCAAGCCGATCGTACTCCATAATCATACCCAAGACCCTGCTGGAGCATAACCCCCAGAACTGAGTAACCCTTTACGATTATACCAGTGTGCAGAAGTTCGTTCAGCGGAGTGTGTTACACAGAGACGGAATGTCTACGAGTGGCGTGGAGTCAGGGAAGACATTGGTTTGCAATAAACAAGAATCAAATTCGAGAAGAATTCCTTGAATAACATATGTAAAGGAGAAGGAGGAGTTGAGTCAATGAATACATGTACTCACATTGGGAGTCAAAGCTAGAGTACAAATACTACGTGCTTTAAACACAAAAACGAAGTTTTTGGTTATTTGTTAACTTTTTTTTTTTTTTTTTTTTTT
>BLSH010541697.1:557532-570211 GCA_018402905.1 Glandirana rugosa
TGCATACGGCGGTCGGGAAGTGGTTAAAGTTTGCCACAAGCCACCTGGGAGACACACCAAACATGTGGAAGAAGGTGCTCTGGTTAGATGAAACCAAAATCGAACTTTTTGGCAACAATGCAAAACGTTATGTTTGGCGTAAAAGCAACACAGCTCATCACCCTGAGCACACCATCCCCACTGTCAAGCATGGTGGTGGCAGCATCATGGTTTGGGTCTGCTTTTCTTCAGCAGGGACAGGGAAGATGGTTAAAATTGATGGGAAGATGGATGGAGCCAAATACAGGACCATTCTGGAAGGAAACCTGATGGAGTCTGCAAAAGATCTGAGACTGGGACGGAGATTTGTCTTCCAACAAGACAATGATCCAAAACATAAAGCAAAATCTACAATGGCATGGTTCACAAATAAACATATCCAGGTGTTAGAATGACCAAGTCAAAGTCCAGACCTGAATCCAATCGAGAATCTGTGGAAAGAACTGAAAACTGCTGTTCACAAACGCTCTCCCTCCAACCTCACTGAGCTCGAGCTGTTTTGCAAGGAGGAATGGGCAAAAATTTCAGTCTCTCGATGTGCAAAACTGATAGAGACATACCCCAAGCGACTTACAGCTGTAATCGCAGCAAAAGGTGGCGCTACAAAGTATTAACTTAAGGGGGCTGAATAATTTTGCACGCCCAATTTTTCAGTTTTTTATTTGTTAAAAAAGTTTGAAATATCCAATAAATTTCGTTCCACTTCATGGATGTGTCCCACTTGTTGATTCTTCACAAAAAAAAATACAGTTTTATATCTTTATGTTTGAAGCCTGAAATGTGGCAAAAGGTCGAAAAGTTCAAGGGGGCCAAATACTTTTGCAAGGCACTGTATATAGGGGACCTCTGACATGAAGGGGTGACTCTGATGTAAAGGGGGGGAGGGGGGCTGATGTTATGGGTCACATAGAATATTTCCATTGCATGTGTTCCTGAAGTAAATGAGTGCTGTAGCAACTACCGGGTGGAAACTGGTGTCAACACAAGTCAAAGCATATATCCCTAGCAGACCATGGATCTTCAAACTAAAGTCCAAACATTTATTACAGCAGTAACATCACAGTAACAAAAGTGCAATGTTTTAGAGCCATGCATGACTCTTTTCATTGGGCATGTGATCATCACATGCCTGATGAAAGGGTCCAATGTGGTCCTGGAAGTGAAACATTGCACTTTTACCACTGTGATGTGCTTGTTTTATTAAATGTTTGGATATTACTTTGAAGATCCATAGTCTGCTGGCAATAATATATGCTTGTCTGATGTTAAGGGGGGGGGGGGGGGACCTCTGACGTGATAGGGGGGCTTCTGCTGTTAACCTAATTTCAATAAAGTAGTGTGCTTTGTCCCAGGCTTAGGTTTCCCATTGATAAGTAACATTTACGTTGAGAAACACTGACCGTTCACATGCTGTACACCAGGTCCGATCTGGTGGGGATCTGTAGAAGTTTTCTGTATTGAAAACTGTCACAATCCTTTTGTTAATTAGGCGTGGAACCCACACCAGTTTTCATTTCACTATTTAATGTGGTGCATGCTACGCACACCAGTATCCTGCACCATTATAACACAAAAATATATAACCCTTAGTAATTTTCCCATCTATGTCTTGGATATATGTGTAACTAAAGCTTTCTTTGTAAATGGCCTGTCATTAGAATTAACTTTTTGGGGCTACGTGTCTGTATGATCAAGAACACCTCAAGTTAAAAACCACACACGTCTGTTGCCTGGTTTTGGAACTGGTTTCCTATTTTTTATGATTTTGGTCCAGCGTGTCTGTTTTTTTCTTCTCAGATTTTTTGCTACTTGGGAGAAAACTTGCTACAAACTCTGCTTTGTATCGGCTTGCATTATGTGGCTTTTTGTTTTTTAAGATGCAACTTGACCTATCAGTCATGTGCCTTCTCATTTATTTCTCTTGTATTGGTGTCAATGGGAACACATTGTAAAACATTGCCAGTGCAGAGCATGTATGTACAATCTGTTTGTATTGCTTCTACTACAGTGACCTTGTAAAATTAAACATACTTTATTTATCAGTAACATCTGGTGACCAAATACATCAAACTCAAAACCAAGAATGTTAGAAGAATCAAAAACACATCTTAAAAGTGATTAGTTTTCCTTAACACATCTGAAATCATGCATTTTCACTGGTGCCTTTTTTTTTTTTTTTTATTTAAATATGTCTTTATTGAGATTTTCACATGAAACAAAAGTAAGTGAGCAAACATACAATATCTGAGGAATAGTGTGAGGTTATAGAAGCATCAACATGTTTGAAAGAACAATTGAGGTAACAAAATGATAATGCAGGCGAGTGACAGAAACAGTTATAGGGAGTGTTTGCCAGCTGACCTGAAATATCAGTAAAGTGTATTGTCTACCATCCTGGACACCGCCTCGGGAGAAAAACTGTGTCGAGGACGGAAACACCCCTGTATGCAATGAATCCATTGGCATTTGTTACAAATACATATGCAAAACACTTTATCATCAACACAAACTTGTGACTAAAAAGCTGAGAAGCATAAGTTACAAGAAACTGTCGTTCCAGAACCTGTTGTCCTGGACATATGATATTATTTGACTAGTTTTTGCCGGTTCTAGGGATTAGAACCCAGTTGGATCCTTCTAGAGGAGGAGGGGGGGGGGGGGCTTGTGAGACATGTAGGGTGGCTTCCCAGTGAGTGAAACAAAGGGTGTTATCGTGCCGTCATTATGGATGAGCTGTACATGAGGGGTGCTGAAGCCAAGGGGACCAAAGGGACCCAAAGGTTTGGCCTTCACCATTCTTGATGGAGAACAGAAGTTCAAATTGAGTCTGGGTGTTTAGGTTGTCCAAGAAAGAGGAGAATTCCGGAGGTTCTGGTTGTTTCCATTTATATGAGATGATACTTCTGGCTGCAATCATACTGTGTATGATGAAGGGAAGGTGTCATTTGGGCCAATGTTCATATTTCAGGTTGAGGGCGGATGTGGGGTCTGGATCCAGTTTCAATCCAATTATTGAGGAGCTGAAGTGAAAGAGTTTGGGCCAGAAGGGAGACAGTTTGGGACAGAGCCATCACGTGTGGAACAGAGATCCTGGTTCACCGCATTGTCTCCAACACAGTGGGGAATATGATAGAGAGAACTTGGGTCGGCATGCTGGGGTATAATACTACAATGTGTAGTACATTTTGAATGTTTCAGTACATTGATGGTGGCATTGTGCCATTGTAGAATGTGGAAGGTATGGGGTAAGTCTTTTTCCCACAACAACATTGAGAGAAATGTTTCCTTTGAAGAGGGTGACAGAAATCTTTGATAAAAGTATGTTATTCCTTTTTGGTTAGTTGAGCAGTCCTGCATAAAGGAAATATCTGGAGTGTTGATGTCTTCCTTACGGATGGAGTCCATTACATTCCTAATGCTTAGATACTTGTAGAAGTCCGAGTTTGACAAGTTGAAGCGTGCCTGTAGATCCGAGTATGACAGTAGTGTTGCTCCGTCGTAGAGGTGTCTGATGGAGATTCCTGGCTCAGACCAGTTGCTGAGAGAGAGGTCTTTGGTGAAGAGTTTGAGGGAGCAGAGGGGAAGAGAGTTGAAGTTAGATGAGGACTGACAAGGTTGTGAGGATCTACTGAACTGCCAAGCTTTGGTTGCGGCCATCATGGTGAGGTATGTAGATGATGGGGAAGGGAGTCCTATATATAATGCACCTAGCAGCCCTTTTAGTGGGTGGCCAAGTATTGCTTGTTCGATATGGACCCATTGTTTGTTGGGTAGAGGATCCCACCATGCTTTAACTTGGTCCAGGATGACTACGTGGTAGTAAACCTCTAGGTTGGACACTCCCATCCCAGTTGCTGATTTATGTCTGAATAGGATCTTATTCCTGAAATGAGGTCGTTGTTTGCCCCAGATAAAGAGATTATGAGTAGTTTGCAGACTCTGAAGATAAGCAAAGGTAAGTGGCATTGGCAGAGTTCTGAAGTAGTATAGAATCATTGGTAGAATTGACATCTTCGTGACAGCTGACCTACCCACCCAAGAAATTTGGAATTTAGAAAAGGCACTTAGTTGTTGTTGTATGTTGCTCAGTAGAGACTCCTAGTGGGTTTTGAAGAGTGAGGAGCTGGGTGATGTTATTTTAATTCCCAGGTATATTGTATACATGAATGTTGAGCCCAGGAGAAGCCAGAGGACGCTGTTATCTGGTCTTTCAATTTGTTAGGGAGTGCTATAGGGAGCATTTGTGATTTGGAAATGTTCACCCTATACAGGAATAGATGGCCAAATTCTTGTAAAAGTGTAGTTACTGCTGGGAGGGAAGATGTGGGGTTAGTTAGCAAGAGGATCACATTGTCTGCATATAACCCTATTTTGTAGTCTACAGAGCCAATTGTTATGCCTGTGATAGCAGGATGGTTTCTTATAGCTTGGGCGAGTGGTTCCATGACTAAGGCAAAAAATATTGGTGATAGGGGACAGCCTTGCCTGGTTCCCTTGGTGACATCAAAAGCTTATTGAGGAGCGAGTTGGGGCGGAAGTTGGTTGGGAGGTGAGGGGATTTTCCAGGCTTTGGTATTGTGATTATTAATGCCTCTATGGCTTCTTTAGGGAATGAGGCTCCTTGAGCAGCAGAATTGTTTACATTCTGTAGGTGCGGGGCTAGGATAGAGCTAAATTTCTTATGGTACTCATTGCCAAAGCCATCTGGTCCTGGGGATTTATGCATTGGTAGTTTTGAAATCACTTTGGTGATCTCTTGTAATGAGAATTGGACGGATAAGTCTGATAGGTGTTCCTCTGATTTTTGGGAGGTGTAGTGAGGATAGAAAGGAGTACATTTTGGTGGTTGTCGGTGCTGGAATATCCTGGGTGCAATTTAGGTTGTATAGTTCATTGTAATATTCTGCAAACCTGTTTGATATGTGTAACGGGTTAATGAGTCTTTTCTGATGGTTGTATAGTAGGGAGTCTATTCTACTTTTTACTGGACTTATGCTAGAGCTGGTTCGAGAGGTGTGTGCCTATTTTGTTGTTTGCTGAGTAAAAATTCAATTTGAGGCGTTTTAAGAGAATATGAGTGATGAAATATTGTGAGAGTTGATGTCGGAGGTCTTTTAATTGTTTGTCTTTATCTGGGGAGAATTGAGTTTTGTTCTGGGATTCCAGTAGATCTATGTATTTTGTAAGATCTTTGATAGTTTGTGTCCTCTTACGTTTCTCCTGTGCTCCTAATTTTATAAAGACATGTCTCATGAAGGCCTTGTGGGCTGCCCATAAGGTAGGTGCATTGACCACAAAGTTAGCATTATGTGCAAAGAAGTCTTCTAGTTCCTTTTTGACATGTTGCTTGTGGGTGGGGTTGTGAATAAGGTGTGAGTTTAATCGCCACGTTTTTGTAGAGAAATTATTTTGGTCTAGGTGGATTGAAAGTAAGACTGGGGCACAATCGGACCAAAGAATCGTGCCGATTTTAGCTTCAGGCGTTTGAAGGAGAATGGATTGCTCCATGAGAAACATGTCAATTCTGGAATATACATGGAGCGCATTTGAGTAAAACATGTAATCTCTTTCTAACCCATTTACATTTCTCATACATCATAAAGGCCTTCCTCTTTGATCAGCTTATGTAGGTCATTAGTATGTCTCCTACTGAGACTGATAGTGTCTATGGTAGAGTCAGGGACTCTACCATAGACAGGGACTTAAATCTCTGCACATTATGAGACTGCCATATTGCACTGTGCAGAATTGTTTAAAGAGGGTGCAAAGGACTTTCTTCTGTTTGGTATATGGGGAGTAGACTTGCAACCAAGGTAAGGGGTTGGTTTTTAATTTTAGCACCCAAAATAATGTATCTACCGTTGGGATCACATTCTAAAAATTCTTGTGAGAAGGTGACTGTGTCTTTGATTGTGATCATTACCCCTTCAGAGTTCACAAAGAAGCAGTGGGGAAACTTGCGGTGGGTAATTGATGGCGGTTAAGTGAAGATAAGTGCGTTTCTTGCACACAGAATATATCACATTTCTGTGAAATGGCTTCCCTCCATAACATTGATCTCTTGTACGGGCTGTTCAAACCCTTAACATTTAAAGAGGCATTTCTTTGTGTCATCTTTATCTTAGGGAACATGCTTAGATAAGGAAGGAGTAACCAAATGGGGTATTCCCTGGAGTTGGTTATGTTGCTGCTTTAATTTACCTCAGCTTATCTGTGGAAGAGTTTATGTATGAGAGCTACTATGAACCGCTGAATAACAACAGCTGTAATAAAGATAAAAATTACTGACAGAAACAGGGAATTAATCTTAAATGGTTTAAGCACAATGAATGGTGAACATGCAGTAGCAGTGATCTAACTGAACTATAAAATTGCAGACCAAATGCCTGTCAAGCTGAAAGTTCAGGTGAGCTACAAACGTGTAGGGGACTGTGAACAACAAAGTCCAACCATGAGGAAGCTCCATGTTAGTAGTTACCTAAGTGAGCTTTGAGAGCCCTAGTGTGCTTGTCTTCTTATCCTGGGCCATGACCTACCTTCCCGGCATGAGGTAGTGCATTTTGAGAGATAGATTGGTGGCGGTGCAGATTTGGGTTGAGGAGAGGAGGAATGCCCCATTGTTGTGGCAGCTTTTTGTAATTGCTGGCGATTGAAGAACATATTTTTGCCATTGATGCGTGATTTGGAGTGTGGCGGGGAAGAGCCATTTATAGACCATAATTTTGTGTCTAAGGATTTCCGTAACGAGGGAGAATTGCCTCCTTTTTGCTAGTGTTGCTGCTGAGAGATCAGCGTAAATAGAAATATGGGAGAAGGGCTCAGGAAGCTTGCCAGCCTTGCGAGCCACTGCCATAGCTCTGTCTTTGATGTGGAAGAAATTAATTCTTGCCAGAATACCCCGTGGGATTGTGTCAGGGAGTGAGCTTGGTGTGGCAATTCTGCGGGCTCTGTCCATGACCAAGTCTCTAGGGTGTTGCATCAGGAGTACAATTTTAAACAGTTGTAGGAGGTATGGGATAAAACTGTTTCAGGGATGCCTCTAAACTTGAGATTGTTCCTCCTAGAACGATCCTCTAAATCTGTAATTTTGTCTTTCATCCACTGGATGTCAGTGCTGTGCTCCTAATCACAGTCCACTAAAACATTATGTGCTGTGACAGATTCTTATACCTTTGCCTCTATTTTGTCAACCCTTCCCTCAATCTGATCTACTTTAACTTGTAGTTTAGTGATATTTTTACACAGATCTGCTTGTAAATCCTGCTTTAGTGACATGAGCATTACTTTCAGTGTGTGCCCTGATGCTGGTTGGTCTGTGGCAGGGAAGGAAGATAATGGGTCCTGAGGCTCCTGTTCTGAGTCACAGTTCTCCAAAAAAGAGTTGTACTTTTTACTCATGTGTCCTTTAGCCTGTGGAGAGGCAGAGGGAGAGGATGCAGGTCTTTTCTGTGTCTGTTTTTCTCCTTGCTCCATGTCTTGGATCTCTGTGTCAGATGTGCTGGAGAGTGATGCTGTGTCTGTGTGAGGGAGAGGTACATCTATGGAGCTGCCAGTGCCATCTTGATTGTTCTCCCTGCCAGCCCCAGGGAAGAAGTCAGTTTTCTAGGGTGCTGAGCATCGGAGAGGCAATGGGAGAAGCCCCCTCTTGTCATCTTGCCTCTGGGCTGTTGAGGCAATGTCTGGTGCTCGTTCATTCGGGGCTGATGCCGTTGTGTAGCCGCTGTTGGTGCTATCCTCTGCCAGAGCTCTGGGATCAAGCAGCCATTCTCCTAAGCATCCAAGCCATGCCCCATCAATGTTGCCTGTTGCTTGTTTTGATTCTGTCACCTTTGTACATGCCTAATTTAAATGCCTTAAACTGGCCATACACAATTACTTTTTTTCATTCAGCCAGCAAGGTGCATGGATGAATCCCCCTTCCTGGAACAGTATATTCTGGCAGTGGCACCCACTGTTGTCAGAATACACTGATCAGTGGCTGCAACCACTGATAAATGGAACATTCTCACATGTCACTTCAATGGATGTTGATTAAAGTCCATTCCAGTTTACACCTAACTAGCCTTAAACATGTCCCCTTCTTCCTCCTAACACCTATGCTAACAAACCTGTGCAAGAAAGATGTATATATTTTCAGAGCGCTTCAGTCCGGTCATGTAATCTGGATCCCCTGTGTTAGTCATTTCAGCTTCAGGGGAGAGGAGGGAGTGCTGACAATGGATGGGTCATTGAAGCCTATGGGTAATATCACCACTGCAGGGTTTTCTAGCCCTTGTCGCAGAGCTCTGTCTTCTCTCCAACAGCTGCCGCTTGCTGACACTGGGGAGATCAAGTGACCGAATCAGAGTACCCTGACAATAAATACAGTAAGTATATAAATCTTTCTTACGCAGGTTATTTAACATAGGTGTTGAGGTGGAGGGGATAGTTTAACACCTTCCTGCCCGGCCTATTGTACAATTATGGCCTGGAGGGGCACTGTTGTTCTGGGAAGACGTCATATGACAATGTTAGGAAAAAGCATCAGTCCAGATGCTTTCTGGCCATTTCTGCGGTGGTGCGCGTGCTTGTGTGCCTGCCGGAAACTGCGCCAAACGGCGCTATTTAAACCCTGTGCTGCCAGCAGCAAGTGATGTCCGTTCTACAGTGTCTGTGACCTGTGAGCCCCAGCTCTGTACCTCTGTGCCTGTATTGCTCTGTTTCCTGTTTTGACCCGACTTGACCTGACCTGCTGATCTGCTGCCTGCACCGACCCCGGCTATCCACGACCCTCCGATTGTCTCCTCCCTTGTACTTCTGCTGCCCGCCTGATAACGAACCTTGCTTGGACTTGACCATTCTTCTGCCTGACCCATCTGTACCGCACTGCCTGCCTGTTGCCGACCCAGCCTGTACGATTATCCCTCTGACCAGCATGACCACCTAGATCATCACATCATCATCAGTGACCATCCAGCCCTTGTGCCATCCCGCACTCTTGGACTTCTGTCCACTCTACCGGGGGTCCTTGAATCGGGTGCGTAAGAGCGGTTGTTCCCTACACAAGACAGACTCCACCACTAGGCTCATGACAGCAACGGACAGCCATGACCGAGTCTGCGTAGGGGGCCCGCTCTGCCATGGACGATTTGTGTGCGCACCTGGTGGGCCTTATGCAAGCAGTCAAGAACTTGCAGGAGGGGTACACCCGGTTGGAAGAACGGGTACAGGAGCTTTCAACTGCCCCAAATGCTGGCTCTGCTGCAGCCCGCTCCATTGTGGCCCTGCCATCTGAGCCCAAGGTCCCGCTGCCGGATAAGTTTTCCGGGGTACCAGCGTAAGTTCCGAGTCTTCCGGAGTGCATGTGAACTGTACCTGGGGCTTCAGCAATGCACCTTCTCTCTGGAGACCACCAAGGTGGGATTTGTCATCTCCCTACTGCAGGGTGAACCCCAGGCATGGGCTCTTAGTTTGTGGGAGCAGAACGCCCCCGAAGTCGCCACAGCGGCGCAGATACAGCCTGGGGCCGTGCCACTCTCCTGTTTCAGTTCTGTATGGGACTATCGGAAACCCTTAAAGGATGAGCTGGCACGAGTGGGGATACCCAAGACCTTGGAGGAATTGATTAACCTGGCCATCTCCATAGATCGGCGCCTCAGAGAGTGCCACGCCGAAAGGTCTTCTGGGCAGTTACGCCCCACCTGGATGCTCCCACGGGTTCCCAGTTACCCGATCCTGCCTGCCTTCCACCCGGCACCCTCCTCTCCACAAGACGCCCCCGAGCCAATGCAGATAGGGCTGTTACGCCCATCCCTCACCACCGAAGAGAGACAGCGTCGCTTTACTTTGAACCCATGTCTGTGCTTTGGAGAACCCGGCCACGTGGTCAGGATGTGCCCCGCTAAGCGGGGTAAGTGCTCTACAGTTGCTTCAAGCAACCTGCCTAGCTACTCAAGTTCCTTAGCTCATCTGACTCTTCTCCTTTCTTTGCAGCTTCTCGGAGGGAATATCATGGTCCCAGCCATCCTTGACTCCGGGGCGTGCAGTTGTGTTATTGACCTGGACTTTGCTGCACTGCACTGCATCCCCTTGCAACCAAAATCTCACAAGATGGTGATCCGCTTGGCCGCATATTAAATCCGGGACTGTTACCCATGAGGCGGCCCCTCTTCCATCTGTCACACCGGATGGTCACAAGGAACTCCTGCGGCTGGACGCCATCCCTTCTCCCCTCTGTCCCTTTATTTTGGGCCTACCATGGTTCCAGGCACACAATCCCAGTATTGTTTGGGCCACAGGAACAGTCCGCTTCCAGACGCCTTACTGCCAACGACATTGCTCAGCCTCCAGAGGTGAAGTTGTTCCCCCATTCCTCTGTTTGGACTCTGACACAGAACCCGACATCCGTACCCTTCTTCCTCCAGCCTATCGTTCATTTTTGGATGTCTTTAGCAAGAAGGGGGCTGACAAACTACCTCCGCATAGGCTATACGACTGCCCCATTGAACAGTTGCCTGAGGTAAAGGTGCCCTTCGGGAGGATCTATCCCCTCTCTGAACCTGAATTAGCAGCCCTCAAGGCCTACCTGGATGAAAACTCTAAGAAAAGGTTCATCCGACCCTCCACTTCTTCTGCTGGGGCTGACATCTTCTTCGTGGAGAAGAAGGACCACTCGCTCAGGCCGTGCATTGATTACCGTTAACTTAACCGGGTGACCATTAAAAACTGGTACCCTCTGCCTCTAGTCCCGGAACTATTTTTCAGAGGTTAGGAACAGCCACCATCTTCACCAAGCTTGATCTGCGGGGAGCATATAACCTCATTCCTATCAGGGAGGGAGACAAAAGGAAAACAGCATTCCGTACCCGCTTTGGTCATTACGAGTACCTGGTGATGCCCTTTGGTCTGTGCAACGCCCCGGCGACATTTCAACACTTTGTATACTACATTTTCCAGGATTTCCTTGACCTCTTTGTGATCATTTATTTGGATGGCATCCTGATTTTCTCTGCCTCCCTCGAAGAACACCGTACACATGTCACCAAAGTTCTGGGTCTGCTCCGGCAACATGGCCTGTACGCCAAAGCGGAAAAGTACTCCTTTGAGTAGCCTAGCATGCACTTCCTGGGACTAATCATTTCCACTACAGGTATTCATATGGATCCCCAGAAAGTCTCCACTATCCTGGAACCAACAGACAGAAAGGGAGTTCAGAGATTTGTGGGCTTTGCAAACTTTCATAGGAAGATCATTTAAGGCTTCTCAGCCATCGTGGAACCCATCACGCAGCTGACCAAACAGAACATCCGGTTCCGTTGGTCTCCCGAGGCTCAAGCCACCTTCCAGAAACTCAAGGCCCTGTTCACCTCCGCTCCCATTCTGAAGCATCCAGACCCAGTAAATAAATTTGCCTGACATTTTGGCTCACGAAAAACTGCCGAGCTCCTCTCGCGATTGTTCTGGTGGCCGAATATCACAGAGGACTGTAAGAGGTATGTCGGTGCCTGTCCCATTTGTGCCTGGAATAAAACAGATAAGGCCAAAGCCTGGGGCCTCCTGAACCCTCTTCCAGTACCTGAGCGCCCATGGTCTCAATTGGCAATGGACTTTATTGTGGAATTGCCCCCGTCTGAAGGTTACTCTACCATCTTCGTGGTTGTGGACCAAATTACAAAGATGGCACATTTTCTACCCATGAAGGGGACCCCCACAGCGGCCAAAACGGCCAATATCTTCATCAAAGAGATAGTCCAGCTCCACGCAATACCAAATAACATTGGGTCCAATTTACGTCCAGATTCTGGAGGGGTCTGTGTGCAGCATTGGAGATAGAACTTGCATTCTTATCTGCCTACCACCCGCAGACTAATGGCCAGACAGAGAGAACGAACCAGACTTTGGAACAGTACCTGCTCTGTTTTTCGTTGTTCTCTCAAAACGATTGGGTTGCACTGCTGCCATTGGCCGAGTTTGCCTACAACAACACCATCCACTCGGCCACCCAGCAGTCCCCATTCTGGGCCAATTATGGGTTTCATCCCACATTCCTGCCTGAACTGAATCTTGAAAGCACTGTCCCTGCAGCACAGGATGTTACGAGCTTTCTTCAGTCCAACAGTAAGATCCTTCAGGAGACCCTCTCCAGGACTCAGAAACTGAACAAGGGGGCTTATGACAAGAGAAGGCGGGGCGAGTTAGAGCTCCAACCAGGTGATTGTGTCTGGCTATCCACCAGGAATCTTAAACTGGCTTGTCCTTCAAAGAAACTGGGCCCAAGATTCATGGGGCCATTTTCAATTAAGAAAAGGATCAACAGGGTGGTATTTGAGCTAGATCTTTCTCCTTCTCTGCGGATCCATCCCATCTTCCACATATCACTACTGAAACCTGTTGTCCCCGACTCCTACGGAGGACGGGTCCGCCGGACCCAATCTTGGTAAACGGAGAGATGGAGTTTGAGGTGGAAGCCATGTTGGACTGTCGAAGGAGAGCTGGTTCTACTCAGTACCTGAAGGGGTTTGGCCCTGAGGAGAATTCTTGGGAACCTGAGAGGAACATCCACTCTCCTGGATTGATCCAGGCCTTCAAAAAAAACCGCCGGGACGGTGGCACCAGCAAGGCATCCTGAGGCTGCCCCTTGGGGGGGGGGGGGGGGGGCTTA
>BLSH010541697.1:577795-589677 GCA_018402905.1 Glandirana rugosa
AAAAAAAAAAAAAAAAAATTAAAAAAAAAAAAAAAAACAATTTTGAGATTGTATGAGGAGCAGTCACATCTTCAAAATCACAAAACTGCTCTCATAATAAACACTATATAGTAGTTCAAGGTCCACTTGCTGCAGTAGAGAAATCTAAGAATTGACCAAGGGAATGCAGGTCACACTTCTTTCCTCATCCCAAACGCTAACTTAAAATCTATATATAATAAAGAACGCAGAAACCATTGAGTGACAAAATTTTGGCCGCAGCACGTTTATTGGTGTAAATAAATTATCCATGAATAACTTTATATTGAATACCATTTATTAATAATCTGCAAAATACAACTTTGCTCAGTCATAAAGGACTCAAGCACAATATCATAAATCATAACTACCAGTCCCCCCTTCCAATAAGAAGGGTGACGAACCACAAAAATGCACCTTGCGATAAGGGGGGAAAGCTTGTCGCTCTGGCAATCACCTCACAGCGGGCCCCTTTATATAACGAGCCCCTCTTTCCAGGATATTCCAAGGCATAACATGAACTTGCAGAATATTCCAAAGGGTCATGTGATACCTCTTTGTCCCGCCTAAATCCAGTTTTTCCTGCCTAAGCCCTTTCCTTACAATATTTAAATTGACAGCACATTTTAAATCCTGAGATATTTTTTTTTCTTTCTCTTAATACATGGAGGAAGGGGTGACCGCATGCCCATGCTGTCGTGCCCAAATGTTTGTGCCCCCCTTCTCATTCTTTCTGAAGTTGCTTGTGATGTGGGCAATACTTTGGACTCATATGATTTGCCTCACAAGTGTTATTTTCCATGAATACATAATCTATAAAATCTTCTGTAACAATTGCCATTGAATTTCTACAAACCCCATCTTTCCCACATGCACACATTAACCCCTTATGGATGAAAAGTGTCTTTCAGCTTATGACAGTAGTTACTTTTTAGCACACCATGTTGGTTTAGATATTCAAATGTTTGATGCTTGTTGTGATATCCAAGTGAATTTCATCCTGCTTGATATTTCTTTCGCACAGATAGAAGTTTCAGTCGCTATCTTATTTAATTTACACAAGTGGAGTTAATTTAATTTCTGTTTAAATATTGTTTCTTGACCTAAACTCCGCTCTAATACTAGCCCATCCCAACAAAAAAAAAAAAAGTTTTGATCGTGGCGCAGTAGCAGGACAATTACTGACTTTACTACTAAATACAAGCTGATTGGCTCTGGTATGGTTCCCAGGGCTGTAAAATGACAGCCTAATCATCGGGATTAAAGGTAAGTCCAGTGCCACAGCAGTATGTTGTACCAGTTTCTGTTTTAAAAGGAAATATTTCCCAGACACTGCTTTTATTACTATGCAAAAAAATGTAATGAAAATATAACCAAGGCCAAAACCGTTCCAGCTGCACCTTTGTATGTCATTTTTGCTTCATTTTTACTTATTTTTTATTTATAATGGGTTGGAATAACATGGATTTTAAGAAGTCTCACTTGACTTTCAACAAGTCTACTGTATACAGCAGGGATATGCAATTAGCGGACCTCCAGCTGTAGCAGAACTACAAGTCCCATGAGGCATAGCAAGACTCTGACAGCCACAAGCATGACACCCAGAGACAGAGGCATGATGGGACTTGTAGTTTTGCAACAGCTGGAGGTCCGCTAATTGCATATCTCTGGTATACAGAAAGCATTTTTGCAAAGTGTTTGCATTAGGAAGCAACTTGTTATTTCCTGAAGCTTCTTGGCTACAGATAGATAATAACAGTTACTTATACAGCTGAAATGCTCATAAATTCCTATTTGTTTCTTAATATGAAAATGCCTAACATGAAGATGGAAAACTATGAGCTATGTACTGAAAGTTGTGTCCTAGTTTGGTCTGTTTTATCAACTCATCATGCATGCCAACCATTTGCCAGAATCTAATTATATGCTGTCTTTTCAGGGGCAAATAATGTTCTGTAGAGCTGCAGACATTGTAAATCACTAGACATTTGATTCATAAAATGTCAGGTTTGTGTGTGTTTTTTACTTTTTTTTTTTTTTTTTGCCACGTGGCAGCACGGTCCTTCAATTATATCAGAATTCTTACTGCAAAGCATTTGTTAAATAATTGTGTTATAATACATTTCATAAACTAAATGTTTTAAAACACAAAGAAAATAAAATCGTTTTCTGAATGCTGCCTGTTTCCTATTACGATTTACAGTATGTCTAAAAGCATTGATTGTGGTTTTTCAAAAGACTTGGTGTTTTAGTGTTACAATTATAGGAATGTCCAGCAGAGGGAATCCTTACCCTGTTATATGCAGTATATCGCGCAGCCTGCTCGCCGTCAGAGTCCATTGCTGCATTAAAATATTACATTAACTGCAGGGAATTATCTCTGTTGCTTTAAGTTAGATTGTGTAACACAGAAAATCAATAGCAGGTTAACAAATTCAGTATCAATAGAACATAAAGCCACAGTTTGCTTTTACAGACCTCTCAAGCCTGCAAAGTGGTCAGTAAGGGGGATGGGGCATCCCTGGAACTCTGCACACATTATATGACCTGCAGGGCTTCCTTCTGATACCAAAAAGACCCTTTTGCACTGGATAAAATGAGGGTTAATTCTGATTGAAGAATAAGATGAACTATTTATTGTATATCTGAAGACTTCCTAGGGAATGTATTAATTAAAGAACTATTACAGGTTAAAAGAGAAAGGCAGATGCTTGAGAATCAAGCACTCCCAATGCATTACTCACACTTCTCAGAAGAGGAAAATAAATCACTCAGATTCACAGATGATTATCATTCATTCCGCTCTTATTTACTTTCCGACTAATAATAAGCGCTCTCACAGTACATCTTTGTGGGCTTATAGAGAGGGTTATTGAGCATATTATCCTGATCTGTGTTATAATTGCTAGTGAACTGAAACATTAGCTTCAAACATTATATTTTACAAGCACAGTGATTGTTACAGTGCAAGAATTCACTCTTTCACTGCTGTACTTTGTTTTCAATGTTTTGAACATACAGTGTGGCTTTTTTTTAGAGGAAATTGTAAATCACATTTTACAGTATTCATGGAAACTGTATGTATAAAACAATGATGCCGAGTCTGATGCTAAGCTGCTTGTGGTACACATGAATCAATGAACAACACCCTTTTTTAGTACACTATAGTACTTCTCAAATCCACCCTGATTTATCTGAAAAAAATTCACAGACTTTTTTTACATTGTGCTTGGAAAAACAGAGCCCATAAATATGCACTCTTGTTGTTAAAGCAAAGCTTTAACAATATATTTGGATTACACTTGAACCCCTTGCTTGTTGGCAAAGCCAAGGGCAGAGGTCTACTTACTCACTGAAATCTCTACCTGACTTTTCAATTCTGAGAATCAATGGCTTTTGCAAGAGTGTAAGTGGTAGATGATGATTTTAGTCAGTCTTAAAGCGGTTGTAAACCACGGCTGTTGAAAAAAAAAAAAAAAACACCTGTAAGGCAATTGCATAATTTGCTAGTATGCATGTTCTGAAACGCATCAGTCTATACCTATGTTGTGTCCGCACCATTGATATTGTGCAATTTTATGGCCCACTGTGGGTGGCCACTCTTGTGACTATCCATTTTTAAACACCTATTAAGTGTGTTTGGTAATGCACTAGGTGTGTGCGCCTTCCTTTTGTTCTGATTTGTAGTTCCGGCAAGGTATACTGGATCTTCAGAGCGCATGCACCAGTGATGTCACTGGCTACATGCAGGGTGAACATTTCCTAAACGGTGCACGTTTAAAAGATATTAATTTTACCTAAAAGTAACAAAGCGGGCTTTACTATTGCTTTAAGGCTTTCTCCTATACAAAAATGGACAGAAAAAGTATTATCCACGACAGCCTTCTCCTCCCCTGAAGACTGATTGGATCGATAACATACCATGAAAACATCATCCAATCCTACTGGGTCATCCCCCCTCCCGGCGATTCCCTTCTTCCTTTCCTCCCTCACAATTCTCTCTCTCTGCTTTCTTTCCTGCACCCTCTATCTCCTGTTTGGTTCTTTTAGGGGGCTCCCCCATTACACCCCCCACAACAGGGGCCCCACCCAAGATCAACTCCTAGTAAGCGCCACTATCCCAAGATAACCTATGCATCGTTGCACTGTGAGCTATACTGCCCCAATGTGGACTAATCATTCCCTCACCTTCACAATGGTACCTTCTTATATATATATATAATTCATACAACTCTGATCAGATCAGGAATGACTGGTGATATAATTTCCTACACAATCCAATGCTATACCCTAAGGGATTACCAGCAATTCCTCTCCATTTATTAGTTATGTAATCTTAGGCCTCATACTTAAACAAATGTACTACCCTCACAGTATTATTGTACTTTATATGATCATCCTTGTATTCAAGTTCCTAGCTACTTGATTGTAATTATTGTTTCTGTATGCCTAGGAGTCACCCCCCCCCCCCCCCCCTTCCCCATCCTTCTTCATTCTGTAACCCTGTCTGGCCCTTCGGCCATTTTGTTTTATTAATAAAACAATTTGAACAAGAAAAAATATCCAAAGCTGAAATTTTATAATGTGTTTGTATGTATTACATTTCCTTTTTGTAATGTAAAACTGTGTAGAACTAGCACTCAAATTCCCTATTGCTTTCCAGATTTAGTAACTATTCTTCAGAACACGTTTCTCCAAACTTTTCAAGATGAGGGCCACTTTGCATATTTTACAATTATTTGTGGGCCGAAAAAAAAATCAATAAATTCACATGCTCCAAAAAATATCATATCAGAGCCCCCCTTTTACTTCAGTAGCCTCCCAATCACATCAGAGCCCATTTCCTTCACATCAAGGACCACTTTTTTCACATAACAGCCCCCCTTACAGCAAAGTCCCTTTCAGAGTTCCCCCTACATCACGGTCCCCATCAGAAATAGAGACCAACTGATCTGAATGTTCAATTTGTTCACTGAATCTGAGGATATGCTACTGACCCCAGCTGCGGGCTGGTTAAAATCTTGTAGCGGGTCGGGTGGGACCTGTGGGCTATAGTTTGGAAACCTCTGCTTTAGAACATTTCAGCTTAATTGTAACTATCCTAGAACAACACAGTAATGTTTCAGACTGTCTATGTTCATAAATACAGTATACAGGTGAAATGAATGTTGTGTTTTGTCATTAGTTTCTTTAATACAGAATTATTGGTTTATGATGTACATTGTCATCTTAGGTACACTATTAGAGCTGAACGATTCTGGCCAAAATGAGAATCGTGTTTTTTTGCTTAGAATAAAGATCCCAATTCTTGTGGCGTAACATATTACATATACAAAAAAATTGGGCTAACAGCACTGTTTAGTTTTTTGAAAGGGTCATTTTTCCAAAAAAAATTGTATTTGAAAGTTTGCTGCGCAAATACCGTGTGACATAAAATATTGCAACAACCACCATCTTATTCTCTAGGGTCTCTGTTAAAAAATATATAATGTTTGGGGGTTCTAAGTCATTTTCTAGCACAAAATACTGGATTTTTATTTGTAAGCAGCAAATCAGAAAAGATTTAGTCTTTAAATGGTTAAACTGAACATCTTCTATACACAGGAGTTCATTCCTTTGAAGTAGTTACATTGTATCTCTTCTAGCGCCTTTATCGGCATGGCTTCAGAACTTGTCTCTCTGCCCAGACTTGGCAGTCTCCCCAGAGACTCAGGTCGCTTCCGACTTAGAAAAGACTTCAGGCGACTTGCATTGACTTTTATTACAGTCAAGTCGTGCTGAGTCGCCCCGCAAGTCGGACCCCATTAACTACACTAAAAATTGCGGTAATGCCTGATGGAGATTGTGGGGGGGAGGGGGGTGGATCGCGATCACGATTTTAATACGATTAAGTGTGCAGCTCTATACACTATATTACCAAAAGTATTGGGACACCTGCCTTTACACGCACATGAACTATTATGGTAACCCAGTCTTGGTCTGTAGGGTTAAATATTGCGTTGGCCCACCCTTTGCGGCTATAACAGCTGCAACTCTTCTGGGAAGGCTGCCAACAAGGTTTAGGAGTGTGTCTATGGGAATGTTTGACCATTCTTCCAGAAGTGCCATTGTGAGGTCAAGCACTGATGTGGACAAGAAGGCCTGGCTCGCAGTATCCTCTCTAATTCATCCTAAAGGTGTTCTATTGGGTTGAGGTCAGGACCCTGTGAAGACCAGTCAAGTTCTTCCACCCCAAACTCACTCATCCATGCCTTTATGGACCTTGTGTGTGCACTGGTGTGCAGTCATGTTGGAAAAGGAAGGGGCTATCCCCAAACTATTCCCACAATGATGGGAACATGAAATTGTCCAAAATAACTTGGTATGCTGATGCCTTAAGAATTTCCTTCACTGGAACAAAGGAGCCAAGCCCAACCCCTGAAAAACAACCCCACACCATAATCCCTCCTCAGCCAAATGATTTGGACCAGTGCACAAAGCAAGGTCCATAAAGACATGGATGAGCGATTTTGGGGTGGAGGAACTAGACTGGTCTGCACAGATCCCTGACCTCAACCTGATAGAACACCTGTGGGATGAATTTGAGCGGAGACTGCAAGCCAGACCTTACAATGGCTCTTCTGGAAGAATGGTCAAATATTCCCATAGACACAGTCCTAAACTCTTGTAGACAGCCTTCCCAGAAGAGTTGAAGCTGTTATAGTTTATGTGTGTGTGTGAAAAGACAGGCATCCCAATACTTTTGGTAACATAGTGTTTATTAATTTAGGTATTAGCAAAAAATAATGTAGAGCTGTGCTGCAGCTAGGCCTTGGTCATTTTCTTGTGTTAGATGGTGGTTTTGGTTACTGGACAACCAAAACAGTGATTCCAGTTGGAGACTAAACAGTTGCTCTTGCAGCTGCATTGTGTTAAGCATGTTTGTAGGGCATCATATCCTGAACACTTGATCACTGTCTTGCCAACATCCTGGCCAACCAGCAACAGTTTGGTAATGGAGTCACCATCTAATGACAAATGGAATGGCAGGACCCAGAGAGCTACTTGGTGTTTGGCCCATTATTTGTACTTCTGAAGGTGATTGCTGGCATCCTGAAAATTACTTACTTGTAGATGTCTACGTAATTTTGATTGTTTGCCAGAACTTTCCAAAATACTCATTCAAATGTTAGGTTGCTTATAGCTATTCTAACTGCACATTTCCCTCAAGCCTGCATATTATTTCAAGTGATAGTAAACCCTCAGTTTTTAAGTACTCTCAGTAGCTGATGTAATCACTTAAATTTTAATCCTTGCCTAAGTTCCCCTTTAAGCTGGTGTCATGACTGCCATGACCCAGGTTTCAATTTTCAGGGTAGCTTCTTTCTTTTCCAGCATCCTATGGAACCACCTTTGCATGCAGGGACTAGTGTGTGTGCATCAATAAAAATACACAGCTCAGTAGCCTAGGATGGCAACACACTACTTTGCTCCTCTTTCCTCCTTCCTCTCCATTCTCAAAGCTAGCAGACTGGCTGCAGAATGCACTGTAAAGACCAGAAGTTCAGGGGAGCAGTACTGAGAAAGCAGGAGCCAGTAGCACTGAAAGTGATAAACTGCAAGTGCTTGGTTAAGAAGTTTACTGTGGAAAGTTTATTTTATTATGCTCAATGTGTTTAGCTAAACAAAACTGAGGATTTGATACTACTTAACCACTTCAGCCTCGGAAGGATTTACCCCCTTCCTGACCAGACCACTTTTTTTTTTTTACTTTCAAAGAATTTTATTTGAAATTTGCATACAACAAGAAAGGAAGGTACATTACATCAATTTGTAAAATAGCAAGGGATATCCATTTTTACAGAAGACAGAATGATGACATCTATAGGGCTCTCAGTTTCTCTTTGAGGATGCGGAACAACATATGAGAAAATGATGAATAGTATGATAACCCCTCTGGGTGTGACTCAAAGAGGAGCTCGGCTTTCCCGCTACCCGGCACCCCATGGTGGGATCAAGCTGTGCCAGAATGGGGAAGCTTCACTCCGCCGAGTGGGCAACAACAAATAAAACAAATAAGGCATGAGGAAAAGCGTGTTCCTGCAGATCGATGGAAGAAGATTTACAAGCAAAGTGCCCTGGGTCAATCCTGTTGATTTCCTACTGGGGTAAAGTTAACAACCCACTACAAATTCAGAAAGCTTGAGTAAGGTACCTAAAGAAAAGAGAGAGGGAAGAAGAGAAGAAACAGAAGAAAAGGGGTAGAGAAAGAGCAAATGCACCTAGGGTCATTTCGGAGTAGCTATAGCCACTGGTCGGATCAGACCCGGGATAAAGGAGATTCCTACGTAGGCAGTCCAAGGTTCCCAGAGGGCCTCAAACCTTTTTAGTTGTGTCTGAAAGGATACTGGATTGTTTTTCTTGAGACATGATTCAGAATACTTTTCGTATGACAGCAGCAAAAGATATCCTCAGTTTTTTCCATGACTTTGCTATGGTGAGCTTGGCCCCTAGTAAAATAAAATGCACTCATTTTCTATTGGATTTGGACATGTTCGGGATATGAGCATTGAGAAGAGTGATCTTTGCGGACCTGGAGCTCCGAGCTTCAGTCAGCCTTTCGATAAGGTTGAAGATTTTTCTCCAAAATGGGCATATCCTGGGGCATTCCCACCAGATGTGAGACATTGATCCCAGAAGGGAGCACCCCCTGAAGCACACTCAGCTGCAGGGTAAAAGGAGGCCAGATTGGTCGGGGTAAGGTACCACCTAGTGATGACCTTAATCTCAGCCTCCATGAGGGCAGTGTTCAGGATACCCTTAAATGATATAAAACAGAACTGTGCCAGGTCTAAGTACCAAGAGATCTGAACATCCTCCTCCCAACGCTTCATATAGGAAGCCATCAACCCTGGGAATGTGAGAGAAGTGTAAACTACTGAAATGCCTCCCTTTTGTTCCATGGCCTGGCCACACCAGATTTCATACGCCGACAATTTGGGTGGTAAGGGCTTCTCTTTCCAGATTTTATGTAGGAAATGTTGAATTTGATGAAATCTGAATCTCTCGGAGACTGGGAGATCCAGTTTGTTTATACAATGGCTAAGAGTCAATGGGCCCGAGGGAGTGAAGAAGTGTCCTATACGGTACAGACCAGACCGCTTTTTTTTTTTTTTCAAATGTTTTTATTAAGATTTGCGTAAATACAAAAAAACATATGGTACATCCTCATAACATTTCCACACTTGGTACATCACTTGTTTATATCTCACATAGGTGGTACATACTATCAAGGTAACTTTGACATATAAACATACTGTCAATTTATTTCTTCGAGTTTCCGTCGATCTCGCACCATATTCAGTCATTTCCTTGTGTGAACAGTGTACCCGGGCACCCCTAATGGGAACCTGCTGTGCCCGGGTATATTCACCTGTGCAAGTCTGGGGAATCGCCTTATTCTATCAGGAAGCAATTTCAAGTGAGGTTGGTTTGATGTGCGAGGAATTAGTACGCTTTTCTAGTTTAAAACATCAACGTACAGAAAGATGAAAACAAATAAAAGGGGGGAAAACAAAGGAGGTATGTGGGAGGGGGAGGAGGGGGTCAGCCCTGGTTATGTGTCACTGCTCCTCAGTTAAGAATACTTGTACACATGGGGTTTTGCAACCACAGTTTCCAGTTGTACTCAAATTTGAGGCGAGTGGCAGAGGTCAGTGCCACAATGCTTTCCATGGTGCACTGATGGTTCAGGGTTTGAATAACCTCCTTGTAAGAAGGGGGGTCAGGGGATTTCCAGTGTTTCGTTATCGTCGTCTTGGTAGCTAAGAAGAGGTGTAGAGCTATTACGCGCCAGTTTCTGGGGCGTAGATGTATATTTATATGGAGGAGAGCTAATTCGGGATTAGGTACGATTACTTCTCCAGCTACTTCTGACAGTATCAAGAAGACTTTATTCCAGAGTGATCTGATGGAAATGCATGTCCACAGCGTGTGATATAAGGTACCTGACTCCCCACAATTTCGCCAACATAGGTTCGTATGAGACGGATACATTTTTGATAATTTGAAAGGGGTAAGGTACCAGAAATGTAATATTTTCTGATAGTTCTCCCAGTGATTCATACATTTAGTCGCGGCATATGTAGTGTTTATGGCTTGCTTCCAAGATGTTTCAGAAAGATTCACCCCTAGCTCTTTTTCCCACTTGCGCATGGTGTGTGTCTTTTCAAAACAGTTATGGTTGGATAGGACCCTATAGAATAGAGTGATACCTTTGATGGGAGAGGAGTTTTCCGAGAGGAAGGATTGTACCTGTGTTGGGAGTTCTACGAATGTCGGGAGTGGGTTTTTTCGGAGGAAGGAGTATATTCTTAGGTATTGGTATTGCAGGGTATTGGGAAGTGAGAAGCGCCTCTGAAGAGTTTCAAAGGAGCAGAGGACTGAGTCTTGGTAAAACTCGCTAAGAGTGGCTATACCATTATTTTCCCATAATCGGGTAGAAAGATCTGGTATAAAGTGTTGTAAAACAGAGACTGGGGTGGGTATTTTAGAGCCAGGGCCCTTAGGGTCCGTATGTAAGGGAGTTTCTTTCCACTGTTTCACAGACGCCTGGATCGTCGGTGAAGAGGCGGTAGGTAGTGGAGCTCCTAACTTAAGAGCTATAAGGGTGGTCCTCAGATCCCCGGTGGGGATTTCCAGGGTCTCCATTTGAGTCCAGGGTTTGGCGGAGTGAGGGTTCCACCAGTGGCGAGTCTGGTCCAATACGCACGCCTTATAGTAAAAGAAAATATTTGGTGCTCCCATTCCCCCGTTGGATCTATGTCTATTCAGGATCTTGCTCGTACATCTAGGGGGTTTCTTTTCCCATATAAACTGGTTAAAGACCTTTTGGATAGATAAGAAAAACTTCTGGGGTATTGGAATTATTAGGGTGCGGAACAGGTATAGAAGTTTAGGAATTGTGATCATTTTTAGGGTAGCTATTCTACCCGCTATGGAAAGATGCTGTGATCTCAGTTGGGAGAGATGTTGCGGGAGAGAATCCAAGAAGGCCGCGTAGTTTTTACAATATAATTGGGAGACGAAAGGGGTCAGGCTAATACCCAAATATGTTATCTCACTAGTCACCCAGACATATGGGAAGTTTTGGATTATTTTATTTTTAGTGGTGGGTGAAATGCATATACCTAGCATTTGTGATTTGGTAGCATTGAGTTTGTAATAGGAGATTGCACTAAATTTATTTAGGATGGCCTGTACTGCTGGGAGCGAAGTTAGGGGGTTAGTCATTATGATCATTACGTCATCAGCAAAGAGGCTTACCGTCTTAGTTAATCTCGGGTGGGACTGTAGGTACCGGGGAGGGAACGACCGTCCCTTGTTTTTTATTCGGAGAAACGACTACTGCATTACTAGTATTACTGATTGGGGGATTGAAGCGAGGGTCGTCATGTCCGGTAGGATTTATTTAAATCACGTTAGAGGATAATGTTTGAGTTACGATGGTTTAGTGTTTACGATCCATATACGTAAAGTGGGTGGTGATTTTTATTTTATTAGGTTTTGAAGGGTATACAGACCCACTGATCACTCTATTGTATAAACCCATAATCGGACTGGGGAAAGCAGAGGGTTAATATAACATTTTTGATGCGCCGGAAGAACCTAAGAGAGGGCGTTGTAGAGAGGGTTGACTCTAGTGTCGTAGAAAGGTATCGCCCATCTTATCGATGGGATTTTTACTAGTGTTAAGGATTTGAAGATATGGACAAGGCGTGGGATTATTAAGGTTATGGGGTCTTCAAAAAGAATAGATAGGTTTTCCAGAAATTGGTCAAATATACCCTTTTCTTTGGGGGATCTACATGCTCGTTCTAGGACTT
>BLSH010541697.1:589687-610683 GCA_018402905.1 Glandirana rugosa
TACTTATGATGTTTAAGGATTTCAGACTTTATAGGGGAGTAAATACACTTCAGAAACTTCGGAGGAGGAGGAGACCGAGGAAGGGTGTACTATACAATGCTCGACATAAAGACTTCACATAAATGAGGGGATATTTCAGACTTTAGGAATTTGTAGTATTCATTTGTGAATCCATCTTCTCCTGGAGATTTTTGGTTGGGCAGGTCCTTAATAGCTGCTTCGACCTCTGAGGTGGTGATTGGTAAGGATATATCCTGGAGTTGGTTAGAGCTCAAACAGGGGAGCTTGACTCCCGATAAAAAGTCTTTTATAGACTCTACCGAGGGCTGTGGTGTAGACTTGTCCTCAGCAAGGTCGTATAAGGACTGATAGTAGTCTGCAAAGCCATCAGCTATATCCTTGGGGTTGATCAACATTTTATTAGAGATGGGATGTGAGAGGGCATGGATTTTTTTATTGAGTTGCTGTTGTTTGACCCTTCTTGCTAGCCACGCTCCCGCTTTGTTATGTAGGCTATAGCTGCTGGCTTTGAGATATCTAAAGTGGGTTTCATGTTTGGTCATAAGGAGCAAACGTAGCTTTTCGCGTTCTTGCTGAATTTCCTGGGTGAGACATGGGGATGGATTTTTTTTGTTAATTTCCTCTTTCCTAGTGATAGTCTGTAAAGTCTCATCTACCTGCCTCCTCCTCTGTTTCCTGATGGTTGAGGAGAACTTTATCAGCACTCCTCTCATATATGCCTTATAGGCATTCCAGAGTGTACATCTATTTATATCTGGTACATCATTATGTAGAAAAAATTCACTGTGTTCCTGTTGGATAAGTTGGGACCATTTCTTGTCTGTTAGGAGTTTGGAGTCAAGTCTCCACACCGGCGGAGGGGTACGGCTCAGAGAGTCTTCAAACTCCACTGTAATTGGGGCATGATCAGACCAAGAAATGGTTCCGATATCCGCATTTAGAACATTTTGCAATGCGTATTTAGTGAGCAGAAAAAAATCTATCCTAGAATATGAGGCATGCACTGCAGAAAGGAAGGTACAGTCCCTTTCAGACCCGTGGAGACAGCGCCACACATCATACAGTTCATATTCCTGAAGAAGGGGAACAATGGATTGAGTGGGCCTCCTGTTTACAGTGGTGGAGTTCAAGGCAGGTTGGGCAACTGTATTGAAGTCTCCCCCAATGATCGGGGTGCCTTGCATGTTTTCTTTGACAAGTGTCAACAGGGGTTCTAAAAATTTGTGCTGGTTCACATTTGGGGCATAGAGGTTCACTAGGGTAAAAGGCAATCAATTTAGTTCACAGATAAGGATTAAGTACCTCCCATCTGGATCTGGGATCGTACGGATATGACTAAATTTTACTGAGTCATGGATAGCAATGAAAACTCCACATGCCTTTTTCGGACCGTTAGCCATAAAGAGGTGAGGGAAGTGTTTAAAGTTAACTCAGGGGCATTTTCTGGCCGCAAAATGTGATTCTTGGATGAACATGACCTGAGCTTTGAGTTTGTTAGCTTCCTTGATCAGTGCTGATCTTTTGTACGGGCTATTAAGGCCCTTGGTGTTCAAAGACATAATTTTCAATGGCATTTTATTAGAATGTCCGTGCCTTTGATGCTGTAGCTTGTGGGAACTTTAACATCCATGTGTACATGAGGAAATGTGGCATACCTGGAGGTGTTGTCCAAGGATCGGGGTCCACAGGCTCACATGAGAAGGCATCTTCCTGAGGTGCGGCTGTTTCGATATACCAGGGGGCTGACCCGGTCCCGGACGGTGGAGGGGAGGAGGAGGGGAAGACAAAGAAAAAAAAATAATACAGTAGAGCAACCATAAGGAGAACATAGAACATCATAAAAAAAGCCTGGCAATGGCAGGCAAATGGGCAGCAACAATGCTGCTGTCTGGTTTGGGGGAAATTGGCAGGTTGGATTGGGCAATGAATGCCAGATTGGGTGTGTGACAAGTTAGAGGCCATCAATCAGATCTTCTCACACGCCATTTTGTGTTGCAGTAAGTTAGGGACACAAGGGATTCTTTTATTTATGTATTTCCAGACTTATTTTAGGACCATTCCGTTGGGAGACGATCAAGGTGGTTTGGGCTCGGAGGTTGTGCGTCTGGGGGGAGTAATTTCCACTGCTTGAGAAGTTGTATTCCTTTCTCCAGGCTGTACATTGGAACAGGTTTCCCATTCCAAGTGACCAGGAGTTTTGTGGGAAATCCCCATTTGTAGATTATGGAGTGGTTCCGAAGTATCTTAGTTAACGGGGCTAGCTTCTTCCTGTTTATGGCGGTTTGTTGAGAGATGTCCGTATATAGGGATACATTGATAAATTCGTCGGGGACCACTGGGTTATTTTTAGCTGCTGCCATAACTCTCTCTTTTGTGTGGTAGTAGTGTATGCGTGCCAGTGTATCTCTGGGTGCAGTGTCCGGCAGGAACTTCGGTTTGGGGATGCGATGTGCCCTATCCATGCAGAGTTCTATGTCTGACAGGGTGGGCACCAGGGCTTTCATGAGGCGCTGTACATAATTAGTCAGTTCGCTGGGAGGAATGGACTCAGGAATACCTCTAAACTTGATATTATTCCTCCTTGAGCGGTCCTCGAGGTCTGCTATTTTGTTTTGTAAGCATAGGACTTCTGACTCCTGGTCAGCAAAGGCATCTATCAGGTCGTTGTGGGCAATGTACAGGTCGGCCATTTTGGTTTCTATATGAGATATTCTATCTTCATGTTCCTGGGCCTTTTCCTGTAGAGGGGCCATCATCTCGTGAAAGTCTGTGAATAAAGTGGTTCTCAGTGAAAGCAGCATATTTTTCATGGTGGCCTCGGTTATGGCCTGATCTGTGGCCGGGAATGTTTCTATCGAGGGGCCTGAGTGTCTGAGCTGCCTTACTGCTTGTGGTGGTTGGTGTCCAATCTCAGGGGAGTCAATGCCTTCCTCCCTTGATTTCTTGGTTTTAGTAGGGCTTCTGGTGGTAGGAGAAGGAGGAGGGGACGATTCGTCCATCTCCGCTTGTTGGCCATGTGGTTCGTTGCGCGGAATGAACGGCTGTTGCGGCGAACGAAGGTTTCCCCGGGAATCGGCGCCATCTTTCTTACCTCCATTTGAGGCCGCCGGGAAGAAATCTGTGAGCCGCTGAAGCGGACGATTCTCCTTTCGTCGCTTAGACATTCCACCGGGTGTCTGCTGAGTCTTAGGGATGTCGTCAGTCATTTTTTTTCCCCTTGTGCCTGCTTTTTTGTGGCTTTAATCGGCGTGGAGAGAGCGGAGCTCAGTGAACCACGTCCGTCTTCACTGCTGGCCGGCCACGCCCCAGACCAGACCGCTTTTTGTGATTCAGCACTGTGTCGCTTTAATTGACAATTGCAACGCTATACCCAAACAAAGCTGACGTCCTTTTTTTCACAAAAATAGAGCTTTCTTTTGGTGGGATTTGATCACCTCTGATGTTTTTATTTTGCGCTATAAACAAAAAAAAGAGCGACAATTTTGAAAAAATAAAACAATATTGTTTACTTTTTGCTATAATACATGTCCAAAAAATCTATAAAAAAACACATTTATTCATCAGTTTAGGCCAATATATATTCTTCTACATATGTGTGGTAAAAAAAATTGCAATAGGCGTATATTGATTGGTTTGTGCAAAAATTGCCATGTTTACAAACTATGACAAATGATTTATGACGTTTTTACTCTATTTTTTTTTTTTTTACTAGTAATGGCGGTGATCTGCGATTTTTATCAGGGCTGCAACATTGCCGCAAACAGATCGGACATTGTTGACACTTTTTTGGGACCATTGACATTTATACAGCAATCGGAGCTAAAAATAGTCACTGATTACTGTAAAAATGTCACTGGCAGGGAAGGGGTTAACCTGTAGGGGGCGATCAAGGGGGTTAACTGTGTTCCCTATGTGTGTTCTAACTGTGGGCTGGCAGGGGCATGACAGATCTAACTGATCCCGATTACAGGGATCAGCAGATCACTGTCATGTCCCCTTTCAGAACGTGGGGAACCGCCATGCTTACATTGGCTGTTCCCCATTCTTCCTCTGTAGTAGGCGATCCTGGGTCGCTGGCGGGCATCGAGTTATGCATCATGCAGCGGGCATGAGAGGGTGGTGGCTGCAGCTGACACCCAGAGCCCCCCTTTTTATTACCTGAACCCAATTGTTCCAGTGAAGAGCATGGGCCCAGCAGTTCCAGCCACTTTCTTGGGTCTTCATTGGGTAGATTGATAGTAACAGAAGTCATTGGCTCCCCCTGCTGTCAATCAAATCCAGTGACATGAGAGCCAGGGACGGGGCTGAGTCCTGCTGTCTGTGGCAATGGACGCAGCAGCAGGACTCAGAAGCGTGCACATTGGGGGTCCCCATGGAAATTGGCTCTCTCTGTGGGGGCACCCAATAAGGAGGAGGGGCCAGGACTGCCGCCGGGGGACCCCAGAAAAAGAGGACTGGGGCCACTCTGTGCAAAACCCTTGCACAGAGCAGGTAAGTATGACACGTTATTAAAAAACAAAACAAAAAAAAAAAAAACCTTTACAATCACTTTAAAGCTTTGCTTAGCTCTACTGCATGCTTATTTCAACAAATAAAAGGCATGTGATGCAGTCCAGCTGCCTATACTGTCATTCTCATTCTCCATATTGCATACCATGATAAAACCCACTCTTTAACAGTCTGTGGTGATGGGGACAGCAAAACAAATGACCACAGATTAATGTTATGCAATTCTTCCCCCAATACCACTTAGAAGAAAGTTTTTTATTCTCTGCAGTTTCTAAAACAAAATGGTCTTGGTATATATCAGAATGTAGAGCATAAAGTTTAGGGGGTCACTAACGCAGGTAAAGACATTTTTTTTTCCCTCTCATTCCGTCAAATAAACCAGTATGACTGCCACACTATGAAATGTAAATTGAAGGAATAAATGTTAATGGAGTTTGAATGTCCATCCCACATTTCACATTACATTGCCAAAGATGTGTCCAAGACAGTGTTTTCCTCTATGTTCTTTACAAGCTAAAATACTATTTAAATGATTTTAAAAATCTATTAATTAATTTGCTAATATATTTTCATGGAGCTTATTCGATGCTAGAGATGTATATTCATTCCTGAGAGACTTTTTTTTTTCCTAACAGAGCTTACATCTTGTTTGCAAGTTTATTTAAGCTTACATTTTTAAGCCTTATGTTTTCTCACTTTAAGCACTAAGGGACCTGTTAATAAAGCAAATGGAGCAAAGGTGGATCTGTTTTCTACAGAAGCCAATGACATTTCTGATATTAAAACTTAGCTTTTATTCAACTTATATAAAATGTATTGACTGTGTGTATGTGTTTGCTTCAAGGGAGGATTAGTGTTTATTGGTTGGAAAACGCCATCAACAATGATTTTTGTAGATACAGTCAACAAAAATAAAGAAAAAGAAGAAAAATCCCTCCTTTACTAAATATTTAAGACTTAAACAGCTCCCAATCTCAGCATCTATTCTGGCAAGTCTGGCTGTCTGCTGAGGGTACTGAGTCTATCTGACCCTAAACCAAACCAGGCTGTCCACTAGGAACTGAGTCTAGATCTTGACTAGTAGCCAATGTGGCTCCTGTGATCAGAACCTTTCCTAAGTATTGACTTGGAGTCACATTGTAATAACAGAACCAAGATTAAAGGGTTCCTCAGAGTCAAGGCTTATACTGTCAGTGACAGGCTGCTCTGGCTTTCCACTGAAGGCACTGAGTCTGTCTGACCCAACCAACCCAGGCTCTCCACTAGAAATAAGTAGAGATCTTGCCAGAATCCCTAGATGATGAGACTGGGAGCTATTTAAGACATGCATATTCAGTAAATGAGGGATTTTTTTTCTTCTTTTTGATGATTGTATATACAAAAATCATTGTTGACGTGGTTTGCCAACCAATAAACACTAATCCTCCCTTGTGTGGGAACGTAGGATAATGCAGCCTTATTCAGTAAAGAAATATTTGATTGCCAGTATAGGTATTATCTCCTGGTACTTAAGGCAGTAGTGAGTATTAATGACATTTCTGGCTTAAAGGGAACCACCTCTCAAGGTAGAATTATGGGAGTTGACATTTACTGACTTGCTTTTGAAGATTTGACTTTTGGCACACCCACCATTACCTATGCGTTTTACTTGGGAAGTCACTGACCTGTGAAGACATTGGTTATGCATATGTCAATTGCTGGCTACAAATTGAAGCAAGAATGGGGATTACATCCCTGAATATGGCACATTCCTCAGCAAGCCAGCAATGGCAGTGTCTATATATTTTATTCCTATGAGTCCCTTCAATTATCCCAGCAATTGTAAGATAAAGTATGGTTGTTGGGAGGCGCATGCGCGACAGCACCTAAGATGAACGCATACTCCAGGAGCTCCGTCCCGCTCCAGCCGCCCAACACTCCCCAGCGCCACCCGGCTACTCGGCTCTTCATCTGCCTCTGGGTAGGGGAACCTCTGCCTCCACCCTTGATATCCGCTGGGCCGGTCCGCCGCAACTCGGCACAGGTCGCACCATCCAAGATGGTGACCGCTCGGCAGTTCCAGACCCACACTCCTCTCCCAGTCACTCTCCTGCCTTCTCCTGTGCCCTCTAACACGCATGACTCACATGTGACTACTCCCTATGGGAGGCTACCTTCACCCGCATCCACTGAATCCCTCCTGGGGCTCATTATGGAGGAACCAGGCCTACCCCCCATGGAAGCAGGCCCTCTGCAATTACAACAAGCCTCACAGCAGGCCTTCGGGGGGCCTAGCCCACCCTGCGGGTATGCCTGCACTATTCTCCAAGTTTGCTGCTTTACTTGATCATAACACAGCCACCAAAATTACAATTAACATTTAAGCGGACCTCCAGACTTTACGTTCCTGCATAGAAGCTATCGAGACAAAACTGGACTCTACCATTGCCAGAACAAACCAAAACACAGATCGCATCCAGGACCTTCAGGATCAACTTGAGACAGCCTTATCTAAAATAGACAATCTCAAGAACAGAAACAGGAGATACAACTTTAGGATCCGGGGGCTCCTGGAATCCTTCAACTCCCTTATCAAAGAACGTATACCGGATATCCCTAAACACTGACTTGAACTGGACTGGGCCCACAGTGACTTAAAACCCATACGCTCAGATGGCCTTCCCAGGGATGTTGTAGTTAAACCACACTACTCTGCTACCAAAGAGGAGGTGATGCATATATCTCATGCTACACCCAAGCTATTTCAAGGACATGAGATCCAGGTCTTTGCTGACCTTTCACCTTTGACAATCCAAAAGCGCAGAGCACTTAAACAGCTCCTTGCGGTTCTAACAGAACAAAATATCAAATATTTGTGGTATTCCCATGTACCCTTAAGTTTCTCATTAAAAACAAACCCTAGACATTTGCCTCATTCTCTGACGGAGAGTCTCTTCTGGTGAAGCTGAGTATCCTTCAACAGGATCCTAATCCACAACAAGCAAGCTAGGGATCCAACTCATCAAAACAACAACTAGGTTCACCTTCCTTTGGGACTCACCAACTGTTCTTTTGATCTCACAGAGATCTGGTTGATGCTCAGGTTAGGCCTTAACTGGCCAATAATTCCCCCCCCCCTAGATTTACACTGAGGGTTTCTTGGTTTTCCAGTTGATTTTTTTCCCTACTCCCTCCCCTAATCCCCTTCCCTAACATTTCCCTTCCCTAGTCATCCCTTATCTGAATCCTCCATCCCGTTCTTGTGTTAGAAGGTTTAAAGACTGTGATCAGACTCTTCAGTTATGCACTTTTGCACTGTTTAATAAGGGTGTCTTTACTAAGTCTAGGGCCGAGGGCCCTTATTCTCTAAGTTGTTCTTTTTCAGGGTGTCACGCGACAGGAGTTGTGCTCATGCCCCTCCTTCTGTCTCGGAGAGTTGGAAGTACCTCACCTTCCAGACAGCGTTGTCTCCTCTCTGGAAACGGAGACATTGTTGGTAATGCTGACAAGCGGTGAGGGACCTTTTTCCTCTCACCCTTGTTCCCAATCTCCCACTTCTTCCTTTCTCTCACCCCCTCTGCTCTCATTTCTTTCTCTACTCCTCACTTTCTTTCTTTTTTAGTGACCGACCTGGACCTACATAGCTGGCAAACCTCAATGAAAATGACATCTCTTGCGATAGATACCTCTGCATTTTCTGTATGGAGCCCCAGGTAAGTGCTGTTGTGTTACTGGCTGCTTTTATCTCCCTGCTCCATGGCTAATATATCCCATACACAACCGCCCCTCTGGGTGGTCTCTCATAACACCCAGGGATTAAACTCTCCAGCTAAATGGAAGAAGGCCCTTCAATTCTTTCATAAACACAAAATGGATTTAATTCTCCTACAGGAGACCCACTTCCCTAAAAAATATAGCCCTTCGTTTATCCACGCTAAATATCCCACATTCTTTATGGCCAATGCAGAAGATAAAACTAGGACGTGGCGATTCTATTCTCCTGAAGTTGCAATTTCTCATTCCTAGAACGTAAAGATATTGAAGGTCGGTTTGTATTAGTAAAAGTGGTCCTAGAGGACCAAATCTGTTCTTTTGTTTCCTATTATGCTCCAAATAAGGGACAACACTCCTTTTTTCTAAATTTATTCCAGACCCTGAATCCTCTATTAGAGGGTTTGGTGATCTTAGGTGGAGATTCCAATGTGGCATTTGATCAGGGACTCGACAAGTCACATCCATTTGGGAACCATCTAACCCGCCCCTCTAAGCAAAACCTCCATATCACCAGGGTCATCTACCAACAGCCTGGTGAATGCCTGGAGAGAAACCAGCCCGACAATGCGTAATTACACTAATTACTCAAGCCCTCATAACTCTTTTGCCAGGATAGATCATATCTTTGTCTCCACTGCCCTGGTTCCCCTGATATCTAAGTCCTATATTAAGGACTCCATGGTTCTTCTTAGTCTTCAATGTCCCTCGGGCCAGAAAGGCAGCAGACACTGGAGGCTTAATGAGTCGATCCTGAGTGATCCCATCAAGGCCATGGAGATTGAGAATGTTATAAAGGAGTATTTCCTCATAAATGACACCCCGGCTACTTCTCCAGAATCTCTTTGGGCAGCACATAAGGCCACAATAAGGGGCAAACTCATTCAAATAGCTTCCCAGCTCCACAAAAGTAAAACTGCAGAAATTGACAGATTAGAAAAGGAGTTTACTGCTCTATCCAAAAAACATAAATCCAACCCACATTCGGTTCATATAGGCAAACTAGGCTCTATCCGTGCAGCTCTGAATTTAGCTCTCACCTCCAAAGTAGAGAAGAGCCTTCGGTGGAGTGTCGCTAACTTCCACTACCAAAGAGACTAATTGGGAGCTATGCTAGCAAGAAAATGGTCTCCGAAACCCTGATCCTTTGCAATACCTAAAATTAGGATAGAGGTGGGAACGTTATCTCAAAACCCACAGCGCATAACGAGAGTGTTTCAGGAATTTTATCAGACACTTTATAGTGCGAGGCCCAACCCTCATCAATCTAATTTAGATCGACTACTAGACACAATTAAAATCCCCCAACTAGAAGACCACCATCGCCAAAATCTGGAAGCTCCAATCTCTGCTACGTAGCCCTAGTTATCAAACATTTGAAGAGCCACTCAACACCGGGTCCTGATGGTTTCTCCATCCCCTACTATAAAACATTTTTTTTAAAAACCTACTTAGCCCGGTTCTTCAAGGTTATCCGTAGGGGAGCTCCTCTTGAACGCTCTCTTAATACTGCATTCATTTCTGTCATACCTAAAGTGGGTAAAGATACTAGCTCTGTTAGCAATTTCAGACCAATCTCGCTTATTAACAATGATTTAAGAATCCTAACTAAAATCCTTGCTGATTGTATCTCCTCATTTATTTGCCTCTACATCCACAAAGATTAGGTGAGATTCCCAGGATGCAGGGCCCTGACGAAATTCACAGGGTGATAGACATCATCTCTATCCTAAATTCGAGATGGGATGGAGGAAAGGCACAGGAAGGTTTCCTACTTTCGTTGGACCTTCAGAAGGCATTTGACTTGATTCAATTGTCTTATCTCTTCTCCATCTTGAGGCATTGAGATTTTGGAGATTCATTTCTAAACATTGTCAGCCTTGTGCTCCACTCCAGTGGCTCAGATATGCATGCAGGGATTATACTTTTAACCTTTTAATATTGTCTGCCCTCTTATATTTGCGATTGCCATAGAAACCCTAGCAATGGCAATCAGAAACCACCCCCACATACATGGCATACAGTGTGTCCCCACTTTCACAAATACGCCCTTTTGCCAGATGATATAATTTTGTCTCCTCCCCATTGGTTTCTGTCCCAAACATCTGCCACCTGTTGAAGGACTTTGGTGATATTTCAGGCCTACACGTCAGCTACGCTAAGTCACATGCCTTAAACATAACGCTACCGATCTTGACGGTCTTACGGCTCAAGGAAAACTCTGAGTCGACTTGAAGCGAGTCTACAATCACTTATCTAGGAGTAAACCTAACCCCCGGGATCGACCTTCTTTTTACTGCCAATTACCCCCCTCTTCAAAAAAACTAGAATCTGACATGGCCCAGTGGGCTCACCAGGGCATTTCCTGGCTGGCCGGATAAATGCAATTAAGATGACCCTACTACCTTGTATCTTATATTTATTTAGGTCTCTTCCTATCCTGATTGTTAAGGCTCACCGACAATGGTTGCAAGCTACAATTATTGAATTCATCTGGGTAAGGGTAGTAAGGGTTATCACCTCTCAAAATTGGTTTTATTCCGAGCACGTGACCCAGGAAGGTCTCGAGCTCCCTAATCTTTTTTGGTACTATCAATTAGCATAATTAGCTCAGCTCTCCACGGTGTACTTACGCTCAGAGACTCCAGACTACATTGAAAGGCAGGTGGTGCCCTTTCATACTCTAAATTTTATCCTGTGGTCTCACAAGAAATCAAGACCTCCAATACTGGTTCCCACTCTCTCCCATTCTTTCTCCCTCTGGGATAGCATGAGTTCTCACTCCAAGCTAGCCTCATCCCCCAAAACTCTAGCTCATTTATTTAGAAATCCCTCCTTCCCACCAGGTCTGGAAATTCAAGCCTTTATATATTTCAATGTTTTTATTTGGTATTTAAGTATTTTACAATACAGAAGAAAAAAAAGGAAAAACATTCTTACATTGTTATGAGTAGATAACAGCAAAACATTGCATTACACTGTTATGAAGATCAATAAATCTCGTTCGTATTTATAACTCTTGCTTAAACTTCAGGAGCTACGAGTTCGTAAAGTATGACGTGTACTCCAACAATTCTAAACTAGAGGATTAACCAGTTAATTATAGAGCGCTTGCTTGGTACCCCATTCTAACCTTGTAACTGTTTGAGTTCCATCAGTCTCTTTTTTGTTTTTTTCTATGGTGTAGTGTGTTACGTACTTTCTGACTTTATCTGACTTATTGACCATCCACCCCAGGGCACCCCATTGGGAACACTTTGTACCCTGGTGGGATGGTCCGTGTGAAAAGTAGAGTTGCGCATGTCACTACCCTGATTGTTAACCTATTATAAGAAGCGTTCCACTGAACTGGTTGTCAACCAGGTGGACCATCGGTGCCAAGATTTTTGTATTGCATCCCGTTTACCTTGACTGGATGTGAGCATACTTTCGTAGCAGCAATGTGTATTGGTTAGGTTTATTACATCTATCACTTTTGGAGGAGTTTGAGACTTCCAGAGTTTTGTGATGTTAGATCTGGCTGCTAACAGGATGTGTGTCACTACATTTCTGTGTTTGGGGTGAATTTGGTCTATTTTCAGATTAAGTAGGCCCAATGCTGGCGAGATTTCTGTGGGTGACTCTGTTATTTCTTGGATGATTCGGAATACGTCTTGCCAATATGTCTGGATTTTTGAGCAATTCCACATTATGTGGAGGATGTCACCCTTTGCTTTAAAACATCTCCAGCATTGGTCACTGTTTTTGTTATCAAATGACGCTAGCTTGGATGGTGTGAGATACCATCTGAGTGTCAGTTTATATGTAAGTTCCCACAAAGATGTGCAATGAGTCACTTTGAATACTGAGTTGAGTGCGGATTGCCAGTTTGATTCGGTGTATGATTGTCCCAGGTCTTGCTCCCATTGCTTATGTGCCTTTGTCTTGGAGAAATCTTTTTTCTGATTAATGCTGTTGTATATGATTGGTATGCCTTTAATTTTGGATGAAGGACTATTGAAGAATGTCCATATCTTAGGGGATATGGTATACAGTTTAGGTTCAATGGTTTTGAGATATGCTTTTATCCTGAGGTATGTGAAGTTTTCTGTGTGTGGTAGTGAGAATTCCTTTTGTAAAGTTTCAAAAGGTTTGAGTAAGTTTTCCGATAGAAGATTGTGTATGTGAGTTATTCCTGTAATTTTCCATGCTTTGAGGTTTAGGTCTAGGGCCATTTGCTCGAGAATTCCTATTGGAAGGTTGGGTTTGATGTTGTCTGGGTTTAATTTTAGTTTCTCTATTAATAATCACCATGCATGTGCAGTGGCTTTGATGGGTGGGGGTGCCGAATTGGGTGTTTTTCCACCTAGAGGGGTGCTCAGAAGCCATTCTTTCAAGTTATGTTTAGGGACGTATTCTGATTCCATATGACTCCATATTTTAGTGGGGTGAGAAAGAAACCATTCCTGTATTGGTGCGAGGGTAGCTGCTATATAATAGTCTTCGAAGTCTATAGAACTTGTGCCACCCGCTTTTTTGTTTTTTATTAGTGTCGTGTGTGCACATCTTGGTTTGGACCCTTTCCATATGCACTGGTTTAGGACGGTGCGCAGCTTTTTGAGGAATGTTTGGGGAATTCGTATGGGTATGGTTCTAAAAAGATATAGGACCTGTGGTAGGTGTAGCATTTTGAATGCCGCTAATCTCCCACTCCATGACAATTCATGTCTGGTGAGTTTTTGGGATTCAGATTTAAGTGTTTTTAATGCCGGTTTAAAGTTAGCGGTGAATAGTTTTTTCACTGTGTTAGGTAGCCGGATCCCTAAATATTTGATGTCGTTTTTGGCCCATTGAAACGGGTATTGTGATTGTAGCAAATTACTGTTAACTGCATCTATGCCCAATTCCAACACATTAGATTTATTTTCATTTACTTTATAGTAGGAGATCCCACTAAAAAGTTCTAGAGTTTTCCGAACCTCTGCCAGGGAAGAAACCGGGTTGGACAACATCAATATTATATCGTCGGCAAATAGGCTGATTTTGTGAGTCGTTTTGCCCACTATAATGTCTGATATGTGAGTATTATTCCTGATCATTTCGGCTAAGGGTTCCAAGGTCAAGTTAAAAATTAGTGGGGATAACGGACACCCTTGTCTGGTACCGTTGGTTATAAAAAAAGGTTTAGAGAGCATATTGGTTGAGAGAACCCGGGCAGATGGGGTAGCGTATAGTGCCAATATGGACTTCAGTATATGACCTGTGAATCCGAATTTATGGAGGACTTGTTGAAGGTATGTCCAGTGGACTCTGTCGAACGCCTTCTCTGCGTCCAAGGATAGGAGCAGAGAAGGCGTTCTGTTGAGTTCCACGTGATGAATTACATTAATTAGTCTCCTCGTGGCGTCAGCTGCCTGGCGACCTACAGTGAAGCCTACTTGGTCGGCATGTATTAAGGTGGGCATTATTGCACTCAATCTGGAGGCTATAGTTTTGGCAAAGATTTTGATGTCTAGATTTAGTAGAGAAATTGGGCGAAAATTCATTGTCTCATTGGGTTCCTTCCCTGGCTTTGGTATAGTGGTTATAGTCGCTTGTAGGTTTTCTGCTGGAAAGGTAGACGAGGAGGCAGCTTTGTTGTATACTTCAGTCAATGGTTTAACTAAAAGGGATGAAAATTTTTTATAGTATTCACCAGTGAGGCCGTCCGGTCCTGGTGCTTTATTGGGGGGTATTGCAGTCATGGTGTTTAGGATTTCATTTTCCGTAAAGGGTGCATTAAGAAGTTCAATTTGATTTTCGTTGAGTCTGGGGAGGTTAACGAGTGCTAAGAAGTCATTTATTTGTCCAAGGGTCGGTTGTGGGGTTAGTACGTCCTGTTTCAAATTATAAAGGTCACTATAATATGTGCTGAAAGCGTCAGCTATGTCTTGTGGATTAGTTAATCTTTTTTTGGTATGGGGGTGGAGGATATAGTCTATATGTGTTTTAGTCCTTTGGCCTTTCAGTTTATTGGCGAGCTGTTTGCCTGCTTTGTTGGAGGTGGAGTAGTAGGTGGCCTTTAGTTTCCTTTGTGTGTGTTCGTAGGAATGTAATAGAAGGGATCTTAGTTCCTGTCGTAAAGTCAAGATCTGTGATGTGCGTCGGGGCGTGTATTGTCTTTTATTGAGAGTCTCGAGTTCTTCTAATTGGTTGGTGATGTCTGTTAGACGCTGCGTCCTTTTCTTTTTAAACCTTGAGGCTAATTGGATTAATACCCCTCTGATGGAGGCCTTGTGGGCGTTCCACACCATGATTGTGTCCGTCACTGAACCAATGTTAATATCAAAAAATTATTTCAAACGTCGTTCTATTTCCTGAGCAAAGTCAGGGCTTTGTATAATATAGTTGTTTGCCCTCCATATGGGGTTTTTGTTTTGAGAGAATGTATCAGCTATTTCTATCGATATCGGGGCGTGATCGGACCATGTCATGGTGTGGATCGCCGAGGACGTAGTCCCCTGTAAGGGCCATTTATCGGTTAAGAACAGGTCTATTCTAGAATAGGTTTTGTGGGCCGGGGAAAAGTACGTGAAGTCCTTTTCCGACCCATGGTGGCACCTCCATACATCAAATAGGTCGTACTGTTTGAGAAACTTCTTTAGAGGTGGTTCCTTTCTTTTAGCTGCGGTGGTAGAGTCCAGGTGAGGGTCGACTATGGTATTAAAGTCTCCACAAAGCAGTAAGTGGCCCTGTTGTAGTGGTTTGGCAATGAGCATTACTCTCTTTAGAAAGTCTTGTTGATGGACGTTAGGTGCGTAGATGTTAATGATCGTGTATTGTTGTTTGTTAATAGTACATACCAAGATGAGGAATCTTCCTTGAGGGTCTTCATGTTTCTGTTGAAGAGAGAAGAGGGCTGTGTCCCTGATGGCAATTAACACTCCTCTCTTGTTTTCGTTGAAGGATGCTGTGTATATGTGGGGGAACTGCTTGTTGGAACATTTAGGAGGAGAGGTGACTAGAAAATGTGTTTCTTGCTCACATAAGACGTCACTTTGTGACTCTTTTGCTGAGCGCCAAAGGGAATGTCTTTTCGCCGGGTGATTAAGCCCGTGTGCGTTGATCGATACAATTTTTAAAGGCATTGTGCTGGTTGGGAGTGTAAAGTTAATGTCTCACTTACGGTTAGTGGTCTTCCTGTCACTTGCAAAAAGCTCTGGATGTTGAGTTCGCTGGAAGGTTGTTGTGTCAATCTTTGGCAGTTTGAGAACTGGTGGAACAAAAGTCTGGTTATGAAATAACAAGGTTGTGAGATACAGTATTGTATTCAGGTTGAAGAAAAAAAACGGAAACGGGAAAGGGGGAGAAAAGAAATAAATAAAATGAGAAAAAAAGGGCGGTGAGTGTGTCTGGAATTCAGTTTCACCGATGTGAGGCGTACAGTTCTTGTGAGCGGCTGGGTGGGTTGGGCAGGTGATGACTGCAAAGTACGGAAGGTTGTGTCAAGGGATATTTGCCCTGCGTTGCGATTCGTGGATATTATCTTGTGCTCTTCTGCTTCTGTTACGTTGTGGTTTTGAGGATCCAGGAGAAGGTTGGATAAAGGAGGCGTCAAGTGGGGGTTCAGGAATTATTCCCCATCGATGGAGCAAGTGCATGCCGTCCTTAAGGTTGTCGATTTTGTGAGTGACCTCATCTTTTGTTATTAGGAGGGAGGCTGGATATTTCCACTTGAATTGGATTTGGTGGTTATGTAGGCCTTTGGTTATGGGGTTCAGATCTCTACGTAGTTGTAGGGTGTACTTGGAGAGATCTGGATAGATCTGTAGGTTTTCATAGGGATGTGGTAGGTTGGGTCTTTTCCTCATGGCTATCAGTAGCTTTTCTTTGGTTTGGAAGAAATGGACCCGCATTAGAACGTCTCTAGGGATCGAGGCTGCGAGATGGGACGGTTTGGCAATTCTATGTATTCTATCGACTATAATATCCCTTGGCGATGCGTCGGGGAGGACTAACCGCATGAGGTCTTTTGCGAATCTCTGGAGGTCTTGTGGGGGGATTGATTCCGGGATTCCACGCAGTTTTACGTTGTTGCGACGAGATCTATCTTCTAGATCCGCTATTTTAGCTCTCATCCATGTCTGTTCCTCCTTGACTTCTTCAACCGTGTCTATGATATCATTGACGGTAGTGACACATGCTTCCACGCCCGTTTCTAAGCATGAGACTCTATGGTCTATTTGTTTCACTTCGGTTGAGAGCGTTGTGATAAGGGTGGACAAGTCATTCATTAGTGAGGATTGAAAGGAGAGAAGCATGTCTTTGAGGGTTGTGTCTAGGACTGGTTGTCCTGTAGTTGGATATGCAGCTATTGGGGAATTAAGTGGTGCTTGGATTATGGTGGTGCCATTTTTGGGATCAGCAAGTGGTGGTGGAGAAGGAGATGCATCCATCCACATCTTTGCCTTGGCAGGGCTGCCTGTTATGGGGTTCTCTTCTAGGTGGAGATTTGATGAGGAGGGTGCTACTGTTAAAAGTTCTTCCTCGGCGGGGTCATCAGGGAGATCAGTATATGCCTCTCTGGTTGTTTGTTCTTTCTGTACCCCTTTAAGTGTGGGGGCCGGTTTAAAGAAAAGTGAGGTCAGTTTTTGTGTTTTAAATTCTCCCATTCTTTTCCTGGACATGTTATGGGAAGGCACTAGAGTGATAAGGATAGTGGTGGGCTTTAGTCGATTTTGTTCTTCCTTTCTGCTGTCTCTGGAAATGTCACTCCATCTTGTTTACTGTAATTGTGTCAGGGAAGGGGCCTCCTGTTACCAGGGCCCTAAAGTACTATGTGGTCCGCTGTGGAGGATGAGGGGGTTGCTGCGACCTCTAGTAGCCACTGGTTAGTTGATGTGTGAGCTTGTGAGGCTGGAAGATGGCTTTGATGGGCCGGGGCCTAGTCGCGGGAGAAGCCGCGGGCTCAATTAGCGGACGTCCCGGACACTCAGATGGAATCAGGAGGAAATCAGGCCCAGTCTGCAGGGGGGAAGAGGGGCATCCCCTGGGGTTTGATCCGCCGTCCGGCAATGATAAGGAATGGCTGTATGGTCGGTTGTGGTGGTCGCGGCCTAGGCCGCGGATGAAGCCGCGGCCTCGATTTTGGGAGCCGCGGAGGGCGAATACGGGCGGACAAAATAGATGGACCGGGGTGTAGAGGGTAGAAGTGGGGATCAGGCTAGATAGTTTTCTGGTGCTCACCCATCCCTGGGAAGGCAGGATGGGGGTTGATTGAAGCTGGGAGATCGGAGCTCTCCCAGATCACGTCCGGCTTCCACAGCGCTCAAGCCACGCCCCCTCGAAATTCAAGCCTTTAGATGGTGGTTAAACAAAGGGCTATATAGAGTTGGTAATTTCCTCTGTCCCCTAGCCCCACTACTACTAAAGCGTACTGCATTAGTACATTGGACACACCTCCGTCTGAACTTCGGCTTTCCTCAAATCACTGGTTACTTACACAAATTCTGGTCTACATCTTCCTCAGGCATAATATCATAGCTTACGAACAATGGTGTGGCCAGGCCATGGAGCAAAGGAGGGCATTTCAGTAATCTACACTGCACTTTTCACGACAAACTAAAAGTTCCCATGCATGCTGGCTTGGGAAACTGATTTAGCACAGGATTGGAGTATTGAAGTGTGGCATAGGATTTTTTCAGGGCCTATAAGGGGGTTTCAAACACAGCACTCATAGAAGATAACTTAAAAGTTATGACCAGATGGTATCTGGTCTCGCTGAGACTCACAAAGTTATACCTCTCGACCTCTCCCCTATGCTTTAGAGGTTTTGAGCTTCTGGGTGATATGCTCCACATCTGGTGGGAATGCCCTAAAATTAGAAGCTTTTGGAACAAGATATTCTCATTTATCCGAAAGGTTTCGGGTCTCCCCATAGCGAAGACTCCATAGGGGGCCCTCCTTAACTTCCCAGTAGAAGCTGCCTCCAAAAATATGCAACCCCTCATATTTACATCCTACTCGGGGCAAAATTAACACAGGATCCTGGAAATGTGCCCATGTCTCTACCATATGGCCGACAAGAAAGATTTCCTGGATAATGTCCCAGGAAAAGATGGTTAGCACGTTAAGTGATACCACCCAGAAATTTGAAGCCATTTGGGAACCCTGGGCAGGCCACATGCACATCTATTTAACGCCCTGATGCATGCACCACTCAGATAGCACACCCAGACTATCGCAGGTCGGTCACTTACTACTGCTCTCTCTCCACTTCTGAGTATCTCCTCTTCCCTTTCCTTTCTGTTCTGTCTACTCCTTACCCCCTTATTTTTTCTCCTTTTTTTGACTATTTTCGTTTTTGTTTTGTTTTTTTTTTTTTGTTTTTTCCTTTTCTTTTCTTTTCTTTTACATCCCTCCTACCGGGTATTTGTTATCTCCTTTTTTTTTTTTTTTTTTTGGATCAGGATCGCACAGTCTATCAGGTCGTCTATGAACATTAAGCAGGATCATTAGGGACAACTTTCTATAGCTCTTCTTGTGGTTGTAAGTACTACTTAGTAGTAGTAGTATGCCCTGATACATATAAACTCACCTCATTTAGTTCTTCTTGGTTTTGAACAGTTATTGTATTGATGTTCGCTGTATTACTGAATTTTATTTTAATAGTTTTTGTTGATTTTTCAACAAAAGAATAGGCAATGGGTGTACATACAGTTGTGCAAAGCAACAGATAAATCAGTACACAGAGTAATATAGTAAACCAGTTTAAAGGCATGGAACACATCAATCTGTGATCTGTAGAAATAAATTAACTTAAGGTAGAGGGGATTATGAGCCGCCCTCCCTCTCGTGACACCCTGTGTGGAATCAAACTGTGTCACAGGAAGAAGGGCCGACAGGGAGTTGTTGGAAACTCCCCTGTGTGAGTCTCAATTGTTGATCATATTGGTATAGGAGGAAGAGCACCCCTACCCCATAATAGGCTCAAAAATCCAGGAAGATGCATGTCAAAAGTTACTTTAAACCAATACTTTGTCACGGAACTAAAGTGACTGATAACAAACAACTGGGACTATAACTTTTGTCAAACGCTATTAGAATAGTGACTGTGAACATAAGTACCATATGTGGAACTTTGAAGAACTCCTAAGAAGTGAGGTGTCCAAAACATGAGCGGTTAACAAGGTAGGAGACAAAAATGAGGTCATGGAGTGGAGCCCTGGGTTACAGGAGCTTCCATTAATGTAAGGATTTGATTATTAAATCAATGAATAGCTCTCATATCTTCACCCACCTATAGCCCATCTCCAAGAGCCCATTAGTAGAAAGCGTGAACTAGAAGATGGAGAGCTATATCAGTTTAGGAGCACTGTATCCTCACATCAAAGCCTTAGCCGATAATCCTGAGACCTATAAAAACCAATAGTAGAACATTGAAGAGAACCAAGTACAATCCCTGAGAGTGGTTGAGATTTTACTGTCAGGAATTTGAGTCCCGTGTCCCTTAGTCTAGCTACAACATCTCTAAGAGGTGCCCCTAAAAATGGGGTAATTTAATAAAATTGCTATTGTTCCCATAGTAGAGTCCCAAGGTCAAAGACAAAAGGAGAAATCTGTGTTCAAGAGTACAGAATAGAAGTAGGCAAAGGTAAGACATTTAAGAAAGATGGAAAAGAAAAAGAGAAGATGGAAAAGGATTGAAAGACCTGGAAGTTCCTGCACTGCCCCCAGAGGAATGGAAAGGATCATGAGGTGAGCTTTATCTTCATATACTGCGCCCAGGGTGCCCAAATGGCCTCAAACTTCTCAGTGGAATCTAACAGAATGCTCACTAACTTCTCTTGGGCCATAATCCAGGATTTTTTTTTTTCTTTTTACTATGGTGAAAGAGACATGTGGTTGTTTCCAGGCTTTAGCAATGGATAATTATTTCCTATGAGGATGAACCCAATGAGGCTTCTTACCAATTTGGGAGTGTCCTGGACAGGGAAATTGAGAAGCACAAGGTGGGGTGATTTCTGTATGGGAAGACTTTTCGTATCATATGGAAAACTTTATTCCATAGATTTCTAATCTTAGGGCAGTCCCACCATGCATGGAGCATTGACCCCACATGACCGCAGTTCCGGAAACATAGGGTGCAGGATGTGAGGTAAATTCTGGTAAGTCTCAGTGGGACGAGATACCATCTCATTAATATTTTCAGGTTTGCCTCTACTAGTGTCGTGTTCAAAATTCCCCTGTGGCCCAAGGCTGAGGCTCTATGCCAATCTGCCAGACTCCATGAATGTCCCAGGTCCCTCTCCCATTCCAGAATGAAGAGGGTCTTTATATTTGCCTCAGCTATTGACCGATAAATCACTGATATTGCCAGTCTAGATCTAGGTGAGGACCAGAGAAGAAACTCTGGAGCGTATTGAGGAATAGATTGGTGCCCTTTATGGACCCAGTCAGGATGTGCTGATTTAGAGTGGATGATTGAAAGTTGCATTAGTTGGCCAGCTTGGTAGTACGAATTAAGGTACGGAAGGCCCACTCCTCCTTTGTCTCTGGCTCCTTGGCAAATCTATGACCTTTTGCCCCCCAAATAAATTTGGTAAGGTTGGATTGAAATTTTCTGAGTTGGTCTTTAACCACTTGCCGACCGCCGATCGGAGATTGACGGCGGCAAAGTGGCTCTGTAACGCAAACCGCCGTAATATGACGGCGGCTGCATTACAGACATACTGTGAGCGCGTTTATATTTCTGGGAG
>BLSH010541697.1:611079-627396 GCA_018402905.1 Glandirana rugosa
AAATAAAAAAAAAATAAAAACCCCAGAAATGAAATCTCATCATCCGTAAACGCGGCCACTTTTGCGCAAACCAATCAATAAACGCCGATTGCGATTTTTTTTATCGCAAATATGATGAAGAATATAAATCGGCCAAAAACGGTGAAAAAAAATGTTTTTTTATATTTTTTTTTTGGATTTGCATTTTAGCAAAAAGTAAGAAATTTGGGTTTTTTTGCAAAATTGTCGCTCTTCTTTTGTTTATAGCGGCGATCAGAAATGACGCAGAGGTGATCAAATACCACCAAAAGAAAGCTCTATTTGTGGGAAAAAAAGGACGCCAATTTCGTTTGGGTACAACGCCGCACGACCGCGCAATTGTCAGTTAAAGCGACGCAGCGCCGAATCGCAAAAAGGGCTCCGGTCCTAAAGCTGGAAATCCTTCCGGGGCTGAAGTGGTTAACCACTTCAGCCCCGGAAGGATTTCACACATTAGGACCAGAGCACTTTTGTGATTCTGCACTGCGTCGCTTTAACTGACAATTGCGTTGTCGTACGATGTTGTACCCAAATGAAATTTGCGTCCTTTTTTTCCCCCCACAAATAGAGCTTTCTTTTGGTGGTATTTGATCACCTTAGCGTCATTTCTGATCGCCGCTATAAACAAAAAAAGAGTGCATTTTTTTTCCAAAAAAAAAACAATTTGTCTTACTTTTTGCTAAAATACAAATCCAAAAAAAAAGTAAAAAAAAAAAAAAAAACAATTTTTTTTTCATCGGTTTCGGCCAATTTATACTCTTCCTCATATTTTTGGTAAAAATTGCAATCAGTGTTTATTGATTAGTTTGCGCAAAAGTTGACGCATTTACAAATAATTAATTTCTGGGGTTTTTATTTTTATTTTTTGCTAGTAATCACAGTGATCTGCCATTTTTAGCAGCATTGCGATTTTGCGGCGGACATGTAGGACCAGTTTGACACTTTTTTGGGACCATTGGCATTTATACAGCGATCGATGCTATAAAAATGCATTGATTTACTGTGTAAATGCCATTGGCAGTGAAGGGGTTAACCTGGAGCGGGCACTCTAAGGGTTAACTGTGTTCCCTCAGTGTGTTCTAACGGGGGGGGGGTGGGGGGAGCTGGACTGGCAGGGGGAGGGGAGTGATCATGGCTTCCATATACAGGAAGCCTGTGATCACAGCCCTTCCCCCTCTATGAGAATGGAGATCCGTGCTTACATACACGGACCTCCATTCTTTCACTGTGGGGGGTCATTGTGGGTAGCCGGCGGAGATTGAGTCCGCCCTACCCGCTCCCTGGCCTCCCCGGAACACAGTGAGCACGCACTCACAATACTCGTTATCACGGCCGCTGTCCTGTTACGGCATTTCGCGATAACGAACCACTTGGCTGCCGTCACACTGCGATGGGCGGCCGGCAAGTGATTAAGGATTGGGATGGGGAGAGACCGGAAAAGGTACAGGATTCGTGGTAGCAGGGTCATTTTCACCAAATTACCCTACCTAATCATGATAGTCCTAATTTGTTCCATTGTTTAAGCTCTGTTTCCAGTTTACGAAACATTGGCATATAGTTTGCTGCGTACAGGCAGTCCACAGATGCTGCCAGACTGACCCCTAAATGTGGATTGCTGTGTCACTCCATGCAAATCGGAAGTTTTCTTTTAGACGCTCAATGAGATGTTCCGGCAAGTTTAATATTCAGTGCTGTAGACTTTGAGTAGTTTACTTAGAGTCCCAAAGACTATCCCAAAGCTAACTAGTAATTTGCCTGTTGGGTAGTGAAATTAATGGTGCGGTGATGAACAACAGCATATCATCGGTGAACAGAGCACATTTGTGCATCTGACGGCCGCACCTAACCCCATGCATATCTGGGTGATTTCTAATAGCTATGGCAAGTGTTTCAATGGCAATGGCAAAAAGCAAAGGGGATAGGGGACAGCCCCGCCTAGTGCCTTTAAAGAGCCGTTAAGATTCGGAATAGTATCCTCACAGCCTAATTTTCGCTTTGGGGTTTGAGTAAAGGGCTGCTATCACATTCATGAAGTAATTGCCAAAGCCCCAATGTTGTAGGATCGGCATCAGGAAGGACCAAAAGACAGAATCAAATGATTTCTGCTGGTCCAGCTTGAGGAGAAAGCCTGTTTGGGACTGCCCCTCGTCCCACCTGGGCCGCAGAAGTGAAATGATGTTGATCGGAGGGGCGTGGTCTGGACATGGCCGGATAGAGACGTGTTTCTCCTGAGCTCCTGACAGTCTCTCCGGCATCCCTGCTAATCCAACGCCATCCTGCAAGATATGTCCTCTGCTAAAAAGAGGAAGACAAAATCTACACCTCGGGCGACTGGCTCATCGCAAGCTGCGGGAGAGTTGAAGAAATACTTCTGCAAACAGCAGGCCTCCATCAGCGGCACTAAGATGGCGACTACACGTGGTCCACGGCAAGAGACACAGGAGGGCCCTGCGTCCCCCTCTACCTCTAGGAGCTCTGATCTGTTTGCAGATGTTCCACCAGACCTTTGGCTGATCACCCAGGATTCCCCCTCTTCTCCCCTTAATGTACGGGCATATGAAGACGTGAGGTTCTTGCTGCGAGCGCTGCCGACCAAAGCTGACATAGAGGGCCTGATAGGCCATGTGGAGGCTGCGCACCAGAAAGAACTCCAGTCGGTGAAATCTGACATCAAATCCTTGACTGGGAGAATCTCCGCAGGGGAAGGCTAGTTATCTAATATTGAACACCTACTTGACCAGCTAGAGTCTGCACAACTGGCACAGGCAGATACCCCCATCCAAGTACAGCTGCAAATGGAGGAATTTGAGGACCAGAGCCACCGGAATAATCTATCCCTCCGGGGCATACCGGAGGCGACGGGCTCCGAGGACCTGGCCACCACAGCCACGGAAATCTTTTGCCGTGTGGCGGGAGACTTATTGCCCACCGGTCTGAAATTTCGACCATATCCATAGGGCGTTGGCGCCCCGACCTTCTGACCCAGAACGGCCCAGGGATGTGATTTGCCGGCTCCATAGATATACCCACAAGAAGTTAATCCTGAGCAAAGCTTGGGAGGCCGGCGAGCAAGACTTTGATGGGGCAGCAGTGCGGGTGCTACTGGACCTTTCCAGAGCGACCCTCCGGCGCAGAGCTATACTACGGCCGATACTGGAACTAGCGAGAGACCAAGATGGTGATTTCAACTGGCGGTGACCTTTCGGAAGTTGCAGGGTTCCTACACCCTGCGGATACCCGAAGACTTACCTGGCCTCTTCACATTCCTAGCCGTGGACCCAATCGCGGTACCGAATTGGTTGCCGCCTCTTCCGCGCCAAACGGGTCGTCAGGGGCCCTCGACTCATTGGAGTGCTTCCCAACCCCCGACCCCAGAGACCACGACAACATTCCAGGGGGCGCTCGGCCGATCAGCACCGAGAAGACTGACTGGAGATGCCTCAGGTACGTGCACAGTAAATGTCGAGACAGACCCCACATGAGCACCCTATAGGCCCGCTAAACGGTGTTCTCATAGACTGTACTGTAGCTGATCTTTGGCCCCCTAGATACAGTTGCCCGGCTGGGACTCCATCCATTTACAGACGGTGCTCTCTTTGTTCGGGGAGGAGATACATGCCCTGCATGACAGGGGGGAGAGGGGAGATGTCGGATTCTGGATAACTGGCAGAACCATGGCAAGGTGACTGTCCATGTGTACCCCTTTTTAGCGCACCTTAATATACAGCTGTGACACACAGACTTTTGACGCCGGTTTCCTTCCTTCCTCGCAGCTGTGGTCTGCACACCGTCTTCCTTCTGGCCTCTATTGTGCTCTTGACGGCAGTGACACCCGCTTCCTGTCCTCTACCCTCCGTATTTACCCTGAGGGTAATATGTGACTGCCGTTCCTTGATGTAAAGGGGAGACATGCTTTGGATACACTTTGCTGGACAATGCTTGTGAAAACACTTGCCGGACCCCCCCACGATGTGGAGCGTGTGACCCTACAAACATCACTGTGGTCTCCAGAACTTAACCGGTTCATCACTGTGTGAGAGCCAAAATCAGTGGATTTGTATCTCGGGTCCTCGCTGGCCGCTCTACAGGGACATCTTGCGGTGAAGACCCGGGAGAATTCAACACAGAGGATACTTTCACAAGACTTAGTTTCTGCTTGGGAAGGAGGAGGGGGGAGGATTTCCCGAGGGGAGAAGGATCTCCCCTAGAATTCCTCCGCTCTTAAGGATCAGCCGGCAACGGGACAGTATGCATACACTAAGTAATAACGAGATAGCATTGGGGTGATCTGATCTTTTAATACTGTGCACTTTGCTGCTAGGAGGAGTCATTCCCCCGTGCACATGCGTGCCATACGCCCACATGGGCTTAGTTGCAGATGGGCATGGGGGTTCAGCTTCTGTTTGGACTGGTGACTCCTCCCCTTAACTTAGGATTTCAAGGTACCTGTAGACATGTTAACAATGGTGCTTATAGTACGAATTCCTTGTTATAACTGTTAATGTATGTTCATGTTACATATCTTGTTCTATAATTTCTATATTCTCTTGCAGGGATGCGGGGAGGGGTGGGGGCTCGTCTCTGTGTCTGCCACCTCCGCCCACTCTCCTGCTTAGGCCTGCTGTGCATTGCCCTGGTTGGCTTGCACAAGCATATTTACAAGTAATTTACTTGTCCTTCTGGTGGGTGGGTGCTGCCCTGACCTGAAGACTTTGGTCGCTGGGGCGGTATCCCATCTACTGGTTGTGAGTACTAACCCCCTTTTTGTTTTGTTTCCTTATCCTACCTTGTCTGCTCCTGCTTTTTGCTACTAGTTCCCCCCCCCCCTTCCTTTTTTTTTCTTATTGTGTGAGGTGGACAGTCTTAAACTGCTTTCCCTAAACGCGCGAGGACTTAATATGCCCGAAAAGAGAAGGATTATCCTTTCAGATCTTAAACGTGCCCACGTCGATATAGCCTTTATTCAGGAAATGCACTTTAGAGACGACAAACTCCCCATACTCAGAAACAGATATTACCCACTGGCTTACCACTCTACGAACGTTGAAACCAAATCTAAAGGGGTATCGATCCTTCTATAAGGGTATCTCCCATGGTCCTGTAAAGACGTGTGTAGAGACCCTTTGGGGGGGTATCTGTTCCTGAAGGGGAAGATGGGAGACCATACAGTGACCCTAGCTACCAATACTCACCAAGACACTTTACTGAAGTCCACTCTACAAGTGCTGACTGGTTTCCAGGAAGGACAGCTACTTCTTGGCGGCGACTTCAACATTCCCCTGATCCCCTTGACCGCAAAGTCGACAAGCTCTTCATCGGTCCCCCCCCGCATCAGGAAAAAGATGGCACAGTCCCTTTGTAGGGCCCAATTAGTAGATGTATGGAGGCTGCAACATCCAGGAGAGAGGGACTATTTGTTCTACTCCCCTTCCCATAAACTTTATTCCAGAATTTATTTTTTCCTGATCCCTCATGGCCAACTACATGCGGTGCGACACACATTGATCATATAACGTGGTCTGATCATGCCGCGATCACCATGATGTATGCCCTTTCTGCAACCTGCCACTTGAGATCCAGATTCTGGCGCCTGAGTGACAGCATCCTCCAAACCCCAGATGTCCTCACCGACATCCAAAAGGAATTACAACACTACTTCCATACGAACGAGGAGGAATGCGATCCTAAACTGTTGTGGGAGGCACATAAGGAGGTGATCAGAGGGATATTCATTAAGCATGGGGCCCGCATTAAAAAAGAGCGCAACCAACAGTTCTCTTCCCTATTAGAGAAGCTGCACAAATTTGAAGCAGAACATAAACACGCCTCCACACCAACATTAGATGCAGACATTCTGCTCCTTCGTAACCAGATTTCCGACTTACTCCATTACAGACCTAAAGCGACGCTGCAATCCTGGCAGAGGATGGGCTATGAGTTTGGTGATAAGTGTGGGAAGCTTCTGGCGAATCTGGTTAGGGACCGTAGGTCCTCAGCGTACATCCCGTATGTCACCACACCAGGAGGCGGCAAAGTTGAGTTGCCGAAGCAAATTTCACAGACTTTCCGATTTTCTATTGTAATCTATACAATCTGCAAACCCATCCTCACCCGCAGGCAGAGGTAGATGATTACATCAGATCCTCTCTTCTGCCTACACTACCCTCGGAGGTCTGTGCTGAACTCGAAGCACCCATTACTCTGGAGGAGCTGCAGGGAGCTGTGGCGGTAACTAAAAGGGGTAAAGCTCCTGGCCCCGATGGTTTTACGTTAGCGTAATACCAAACACTCCTACCAACTCTTGGCCCCCATATGGTTAAACTATTCAATGCCATCGCATCTGATAATCCCTTCCCCCAGGAATTGCTAAGGGCACATATTTCTGTAATTCCCAAAGACGGGGAAGATCCAACGCAGTGTGGTAGTTACCGATCTATCTCACTATTGAACATTGATTTGAAACTGTTTACCAAAATGATTGCATCTAGACTAGCACAACACCTCCAGTCCCTAATTCACTTAGACCCAGTGGGCTTTATACTGACTAGGGAAGCAAGAGACAATACATCCAAGGCCCTTAACCTGATCCATATTGCTTCTACCACTCGTACACCCTGTGTCTTTCTCAGCACTAACGCTGAGAAAGCATTTGACAGTGTGGACTGGAACTTCATGTTCGCTGTCCTGCGTCATATTGGTTTGGGAGATTCTATGCTCGGCTGGATAGCCGGGGTATACTCACAACCCACAGCTCAGGTAAAGGCCAATGGCTTCCTATCAGAACCACTCCCCATCAGTAATGGGACGTGACAGGGGTGTCCACTCTCCCCCCTTCTTTTTGCCCTCTTGCTGGAGCCCTCTTTATGTAGAATCAGGCGGAATGACGATATTGCGGGACTGACCATTGACCACACCCAAGATAAGATCTTCTTTTCACACTTACTAACCCCATCATATCCCTCCCCAACCTTATGCTAGAGTTTAGTACTTATGGCCGATTAGCGAACCTCAAAATTAATTTTGATAAATCGGAAGCCATGGGAGTCTCCCTTCCTAACAGCCTCCTACAAACTTTACAGGCTGACTTTAACTTCAAATGGTATTCCTCGACGTTGAAATATTTAGGCACGCACATACCGGCGGACCCCTCTCACGCGTTTACGGTAAACTTCCCACCTCTAGCAACTATTACTCACACTTTACTGGAGAAGTGGCGCAGAAGACTACACTTGTGGTTTGGGAGATGTAACCTCATAAAAATGGTTATATTGCCAAAGTTCTTATTCTTATTCCAAGCCCTTCCGATTAACATCCCTATGACATACCTCAGGCAAATTCAAGCTCTGTTCACCCGCTTCATCTGGGCCTATAAAAAACCCTGTCTTCGAAGAGACCACCTGACCCTACCGAAACAATTTGGGGGTCTCGCAGTACCAAATGTTAGGAAATACTACTTGGTAGCCCACCTAGGCTGGATCATCGACTGGCGACGTCACACAGATCGCAAGCTATGGGCGCAAATAGGACAAAAACAGATGCACATGCCTCTGAAAAGTGCCCTCTTGTGCTATGATTTCCTCCCATCGGACTTAAAGACTCACCCACTAATCGGTACAACTCTTAACGTATGCGCTCGAGTAATCAAACAAATACCGCTGACCACGCTGGACTCCCCACTTTACCCTATATTGGGCAACCCCTTGTTCCCTCCAAGCCTCTTCTCCAGAGACTATAATCATCTATGAGAGGCAGGCCGAGATCGCGCTGCAGACTTCCTACAAGACAGTAGCTGGCCAACAATCGCCAACCTGACAGACAGTGACGGTCCATACCGCCTATCATTCTGGCCAGCCCTCCACTTGCACCATTTTTTGCGATCACTTCATAATCCTGACAGATTTCAGAGAACCTTGACCGCTTTTAAAGAATACTGCATGGGCACAGATGATCTTCCTCAAGTCCTCTCGAAATCCTACTCCCTATTAAACACCCTGGCAGAACAACCTGCCCTTCCATGGTTGACCAAATGGGAGACTGACCTGGGTTGTACATATACGATGAATCAAATCCAAAACATAATTTGATTTACCCTTAAATCATCCATTAGCACTAAAATCCAAGAAGCAAATTTCAAAGTTCTCACTAGGTGGTATTACACACCTGCTAAACTCCATGCATGCTTCCCTACGTCCACAGATCGTTGTTGGCAATGCCGAGAAGAGAAGGGCACCGTGCTACATATTTTCTGGTCCTGTCCCCGCCTACAACACTACTGGTCAATCATACATACCATAGCACAAAAATTCACTGACAAACAGATCCCAAAAGATCCAGCCTTTTTCCTCCTCCATGTCTCTCAGATCTCCTACAAAATTTACAGTAAATCTATTCTATGACATCTACTAAATGCAGCCAAATCTTGTATTTCCCTTTACTGGAAAAGACAGGACCCACCTTCCGTAACGAGTTGATTCCACAAAGTGGAGCAGATAAATAGGATGGAGGACTTGATCCTTACCTCACAGGACAAAAGGGAAAAAATATAATAAAACATGGAATCTGTGGAATATGTTTATTCTGTCAGAAGAGGGCAGGGCGCTGTTAGCAACGACTCCTCCTTAAGGTGATTTCCATCTGCCAACCTTGATGACTCGCTGAGTGTCTATACGGACACCATCACCGCTCTGCACATTTCTACCCTTTCCTTCTCTTCCTTTCTCTACTCTCTCTATTTTTCTTCACTCCCCTGTCTTTCCTTTTTTCCCCTTCCCTCTTGATCATTTTCAGTTTTTTCCCCCTTCTGTTTTATATTTTATGTTATTGGAAAATGGTTAGTGGAGGGAGAGTGGCCAGATGGCCCATACCTACTGCTAAGATGGTAACTAGACATGATTTGTACTAGCAGGACGGGAACACCAACAGACAATATTAAGAATGATCCATTAACCCTGGGTTGCTTACCGACTGTGTGTAATAACTACTGATGCTGTGTGTTACCTTTCTGATGTTTTTGTTGTAATGTACTGGTACTCACCGTCCCCGGGTGTTTATAAAGATTATATTTGCAAAAAAAAAAAATGATGTTGATCGCCCTTCTTATTTGTTTAGGGCCTTGTCTCCCTGGAATGAAACCAACTTGGTCCTTATGGAAGTAAAGGCTAATAAAGGAGGATATACGGCCTGCTAGGATTTTCTGTTAAAATTTTAGATCGTTATTTATTAAAGCGGTTGTATCCCCTAGAAAAAGAAAAAAAAAAAAAAAAAAAAAAAACACCTGCAAGGCAAAGGCATAATTAGCATAATGAGAAATGATATGCTTGAAATGTGTCATTCTGTGTGTAACACATCTATATAAAATATGTTTTCACTTTTTGAATTGAATTACTGAAATGAATTAACTTTTTGATGATATTCAGTTGTTTTGAGATGCACCTGTATATGTAGGTAAATATATTATTTTTTTTATTTTATTATTTTTTTTTTATTCATTTTTTGAATATGCCCCTACATTTTTCCTTTAACATTGTGTTTCATTAGGAATAAGCACTTTTCTGCTGTACAGTAGATACTGCTCATTGTGTTTTATACATTTTTATTGAACATCAAATACTATAGGGATTTTTCTTTGCCATTAATGAGTTGTTCACTTGATCTATTTTCACACATTGGTGTTGTATGCTTTCATTCTATAAACTAACCTGCTTTTCTATTTTTGTCAATACTTGGTATATACAAAAAATGTTTACCTTTAAGGCAGACATTAAGAATACTTTTATCAGAATGCTTATTTTTTTTCCTTACTGTCCCTTGAGGTGAGATTTTGCCAGAAGTCACCCTTGTAATGTAAATATTAAACCTTTTCATTTAAAATACATTCAGAAAAAAAAAATGATTTCCACCTGTTTATTCCACTGTGAGTTTAAAAGGAAAAAAAAAAAAACTGAAGTCTAAGTAAGCCTCATTTACATTACCACTCCCAATCGGGAAGAATAAAAAAATCTATTAAAATGTATGTATTTTGTTTTAAAAGGTCCATGATTTGTGGGCCGTTTGGGGCTTGAGATCAAGATAAAGTAAATTCAAAGAGCGTTTGTTTAAAAGGCTTGATTCAAGCATGGGTTTCTGGGTAGAGATGCAGATGAAAAGCTTATATCTCTAGTGGTGCAAAGCATTTGTGCAGCGTCAGATATTTTCTTTGCAGACAAAGAACAATTTACTGTAATATGGTGCTCAAAAATATGACATTTAATATTTGTTACTCAGTTATAGAAATCAGAATGACCACTTTACCATATATTATCAGGTCTGCCACTCAGGCAGCAGTGTTTCATATATGCCAGGTTTATTATATAAAAGTTAACTTTCCTTTCTTACGTTGATATACAGTTTAGAAGTGCTTCATAAGATTATTTGTAATTTGTAGCTCAATATACAGCTAGCTGTGGTTTTCCAAAACTGTCAAAGAATCCAAAACACGGCTTCCTTATTTCTGTGTCTCTATGAATGGTCCACTGTTGTTCTCAGCAGTTTTTCCCATATGAAAACATTGGGACTGATCACATACATATAGCAGGAAGATGCTCAGAAAGTTATTTCAGAAAATAGGAAATGAGTGAAATCATGTGTTTTTTTTTTTTTTTTTTTTTTTTATACAGTGCTTTGAAAAAGTTTTCATACCCTTTGAAATGTTCTACATTTTGCCTTGTTACAACCAAAAATGTGAATGTATTTTATTGGGATTTTATGTGATTGACCAACACAAAGTGGCACATAATTGTGAAGTGTAAGTAAAATGATAAATGGTTTACAAAATCTTTTACAAATATCTGAAAGGTGTGGTGTGTATTTGTATTCAGCCCCCTTTACTCTGATACCCCTAACTAAAATTTAGCACAACCAATTGCCTTCAAAAGTCACCTAATTAGTAAATAGAGTCTACCTGTGTGTAATTTAATAGAAGTATAAATACAGCTGCCCTGTGAAGCCCTTAGGGCTGGTTCACACATAGACAATCTGACTTCAGGGGTAACTTTGAAAGGCGTTCTGAACGCTACTTCAAGATGACTTCAGCGCGACTTTAGCCAGCTTACAACATGACCTGAAGCGACCTCCATGCCAGGCAACTTTGCCTGTGGCTAATCTGAGAAGGGAGGGAGGGGGTTGTCTGGGTAATTCGTGGGGAGTACCTGTGTAAATTATTTTCTTTTCCTTGTGAAGTCGCATCAATATAGATGGGGATCCGACTTGGAGGCGACTTCTGTTATTGAATTCTATGGGCACAAGTCAGATAGAAGTCGCCTTGAAGTAGTACAGGAACCTTTTCTGAAGTCGCCTTGAAGTTGGAACAACGTAGTGTATGTTAAGATGGTCCCCATTCACTTCAATTGGATTTCTGATGTCAACCGACTTGGGGTCATATTGCAAGTCGCCTATGTGTGAACCAGCCCTCCGAGGTTTGTTAGATAACCTTAGTAAACAAACAGCATCATGAAGGCCAAGGAATACACCAGACAGGTCAGGGATAAAGTTGTGGAGAAGTTTAAATCAGGGTTAGGTTATAAAAAAAATATCCCAAACTTTGAACATCTCACGGGGCACTGTTTAATCCATCATCCAAAAATAGAAAGAGAATGACACAACTGTAAACCTACCAATACATGGCTGTCCACCTAAACTGACAGGCCAGGCAAGGAGAGCATAAATCAGGGATGCAGCCAAGAAGCCCATGGTAATTATGGAGGAGCTGCAGAGATCCACAGCTCAGGTGGGAGAATCTGTTCATAGGACAACTATTAGTTGTGCACTCCATAAACCTCGCCTGAATGGAAGAGTGGCGATAAGAAAGCCATTGTTGAAAGAAAGCCATAAAAAGCCCCATTTGCAGTTTGCAAGAAGCAATGTGGGGGACATCGTAAACGTGGAATAAGGTGCTTTATTCAGACGAGACCAAAATGTAACTTTTTGGCCACTGTGAAACATGGAAGACTTGAGACTGGGGTGGAGGTCCACCTTCCCAGCAGAGCAATGACCCTAAATATACAGCCAGAGCTACAATGAAATAGTCTAGATCAAAGCATAGAACAGCATATTAGACTGGCCCAGTCACGGTCCAGACCTAAATCCAATTGAGAATCTGTGTCAGGACTTGAAAATTGCTGTTTACAGACACTTTCCATTCAATCTGACAGAGCTTGAGCTATTTTGCAAAGAAAATAGGCAAAAATGTCACTCTCTAGATGTGTGAAGCTGATAGAGACATCCCTAAAAAGACTTGCAGCTGTAATTGCAGTGAAAGGTGGTTCTACAAGGTATTGGCTTACACTTCACAATTATGTGCCACTTTGTGTTGGTCTATCACATAAAATCCCAATAAAATACATTTTTACATTTTTGGTTGTAACATGACAAAATGTGGAAAATTTCAAGGGGAATGAATACTATTTCAAGGCACTGTAAATATAATATGTATTTATATGTTATGAGAACAAGACAGCACACTTACATACTACTTCATTATGTTCAAATGTGACATAGGAATATTTACATATGATTTCACCATTTATCATATCAGAGCTTTATGATATTCAGTTGCATTTCAAAAAAGGTAAACATAAACACGCCAGAAGATGGAGCAATGACATTTCTGGGGTCAACGTAGGTCAGAATGACAAAGTAACAGCATGAGGTGGCAGAGGTTAAGGTTAATCAGTGCACCCAAGTCACATTACTGTGAGTGTCATACAGAAAATTTAAAAGCAAGTGGTATAGAAAGTAGCATAGATTAACTAGTATCTGGAAAATCAAGCCACTCTTCAAATTGAGGCTATACAACAATGAACAAATATAAAACAGGTGTGAAAATCTAAGGTAACAGGGACGCATACCCTGCAAGGAGAAGTACTCACACCTTATATCCCTGTGAGGTAGTCGAGGTTGGAGAAGGGAAGTGATATAAAGTAATTGGGTCACCTATGTGAGTCGCCTGTCCAGGGTTTCCACCTAAGAGAGCATAGCGGGATCTAGGTTTGATTGTGCAGTATCTGACTCAGAGGGATAGTGCCAACCAGAATTGGCACTGGAGATCATGTTCTCTCTCCCATATATGTGCTGATTTAATGTGTGAGGTGCTAGAGCTGAGTAGCTTATATATAACAGAGACCATGAGAGTATGGGTCATCGGGAGATGCGTCCTCTGAAAGACCTTTATAAGAACAAGGTAACCAAAGAGCATTTGATAAGTTTTGCCTGGCCATTAATTTTTCCAGTGGGACCCAGAGTTTGAATGAGGTGTGAAACTACCAGTTAAGAATCCTCTGAAGGGTGACCGTTTTGTAATATTACTGTATATCTGGTATACTGAGTCCCCTGGATAGTCATATTAAGTGTAGTCATGGCTATCCGCAATATTTTTGTCATCACAGACAAGCATTGTGAACCTGCTTCTGAGCTGTGCAAAGAATTGTTTGGGCAGGGAGATACATATAATTTGCTGGAAGAACAGTATCCTAGGTAGTATATCCATCTTGAGATATATAGTACACCCCTAAGTGAAAATGACCAAATTGGGCCCAATTAGCTATTTTCCCTCCCCAGTGTCATGTGACTCATTAGTGTTACAAGGTCTCAGGTGAGAATAGGGAGCGGATGTGTTAAATTTGGTGTTATTGCTCTCACTATCTCATACTGGTCACTGGAAGTTCAACATGGCACCTCATGGCAATGAACTCTCTGAGGATCTGAAAAAAAGAATTGTTGCTCTGCATAAAGATGGCCTATGCTATAAGAAGATTGCCAAGACAGTGAAACTGAGGGTCAGTTGGTCACCAACACGGTGGCCAAGACCATACTGTGGTTTACACAAGCAAGGAAAACAACAGCACAACACCCCAAGGTGGGGGTAGTGACTCAGTGCTAAAAAAAAACTCTGCCTGGAGGTTTAAAATACACATGTCTTAAATTACAGGGACTATTGGTGTCTCTTATGTAGTAAGTAGGAAATTGCTAACAAAAAATTAACACTAGTTTAAAGTATTTTTGTAAGAGTATCTCCGGTGGCTGCATTCATATAGATGTAGTAGGCAAGGCTGCTTCTGAATAGGGCTGAGAACCCTGGCACAAAGTGAAGCTGAGGAGAATAAACAGGGGCACCAAACCGTATCTAGTGCAGCATGCTTTAATAAAAAGTGACAATGTTTAAGAACAGTTAAAATGCACTCACACAGTGCTAGTAAAACACAGGCTTATCTGGAGCGGTGCACGGCTGAGCTGCCGGGAGATCTGGTGGTCTGTGGAAGGATGCTGTGTGAGTTGTAGCTGTGAGGGTATGGGGAAGTGAGAACCGCAAGGATCATACTGTGGTGTAACAGGCCAGGTTCCACTCAGAACAGGCCTTGCCATGATCCACCAAAGAAGTTGAGTGCATATGCTCAACATCATATCAAGAGGTTCTCTTTAGGAAATGGACTTATGAGTGCTGTCAGCATTGCTGCAGAGGTTGAAGGGGTGGGGGCATCAGCCTGTCAGTGCTCAGACCATACTTCACACACTGCATCAAATTAGTCTGCATGGCTGTTGTCCCAAAAGGAAACATTTTCTAAAGTGATGCACAAGAAAGCCCACAAACTGTTTGCTGAAGACAAGCAAACTAAGGACATCAATTACTGGAACCATGTCCTGTGGTCTGATGAGACCAAAATTAACTTATTTGGTTCAGATGGTGTTATGCGTGTGTGGCGGCAACCAGGAGGTGTACAAAGACAAGTGTGCCTTGCCTGCAGTCAAGCATGGGGGTGGGAGTGTCATGGTCTGGGGCTGCATGAGTGCTGCCAACACTGGGGAGCTACAGTTCATTGAGGGAACCATGAATGCCAACATGTACTGTGACATACTGAAGCAGAGCATGGTCCCCTCCATTTGGAGACTGGGCTGCAAGGCAGTATTCCAACATGATGACAACCCCAAACACACCTCCAAGATGACCACTGCCTTTGTAAAGAAGCTGAGCTTAAAGGTGATGGACTGGCCAACCATGTCTCCAGACCTAAACCCTGAATCAATAGTGGAGAAAAAAGGGGGTATTTTTGTAGATCAAACGCTTAATAATGACATGCAATGCCAAGCAGCAATTTCCAAGGCAAGCAAAATATTTTCATGTATTGAGAGAAGTTTAGACTCCAGAGAGGGAGATATTAGTCAACTGGAGAAAATGCAGAGAAGGGCAACCAAGCTGATAAGAGGCATGGAAGAGCTCAGCTATGAGGAGAGATTAGAGGAACTGATTTTTTTCTCTTTTGAGACGAAGAGATTAAGGGGGATATGATCAACATGTATAAATACATAAGTGGTCCATATAGTGAACTTGGTGTTGAGTTATTCACTTTAAGGTCATCACAGAAGACAAGGGGGCACTCTTTATGTCTGGAGGAAAGGAGATTTACCTTAGGTTTGCATATGCACAATCTCAGACATCACTTGTGATTTGCACTCGCACCGCAGATGCCAATCACATGTGATGTCTGTGCAGTGCGAGTTCAGCCATACAGTTGTATGGCTGAACTCGCATTGGATTTACACTAAAATAGTGTGGGGAATTTTTTTTCCCTGCAATAGAATCTGATTGCATAGGTTTTCTCACCCATGGGATCTGATTCATGTGCGAGTTCACAGTTTGCACTGTGATCTGTGAACTGATCTAGGGGTGTCATTAACCGCTTCCCCACCGCGCACCGTCTTTTCACGGCGGCAGTGGGGGAGCGCTGCGCGAATCGCCGTAAATAAACGGCGATTCACATTTGGCCACCAGGGGGGCGCGCGCGCACCCGCCGCACTCCTAGGGAGTGTGCCTGCGGCTCGGGCGGACCCGATGTCCGCCGGCGATCCGCGATGAGCGGCAACAGAGAAAGAACGGGGAGCCGCCGATGTAAACACGGCGGTTCCCCGCCCTGTCAGTGGGGCATGAGAGATCTACTGATCCCTGTCACTGGGATCAGTTAGATCTCTCATGCCCATGTTAGCCCAACCCCCCCACAGTAAGAACACTCCCAGGGAACACTATTAACCCCTAGATCTCCCCCTGCAGGTTAACCCCTTCACTGCCAATGACATTTATACAGTAATCAGTGGACATTTAAATTTCTGATCGCTGAATAAAGACAACGGCGAGTAGCGCCTAGCGGCCGCCTGTAGCCCAGGCGGGCTCGGCGTCCGTGTGAGGGATCCTCACGCCGCCCACGCGCGCGCGGGGGGACCACCGGTTTACACTTAGCGGCAAATAAATGCCGCTAAGCGCGTCGCGAGGGG
>BLSH010541697.1:640104-686223 GCA_018402905.1 Glandirana rugosa
CCAATCACTACATCGACCCCCGGTCATAACTTATAAATCAATTCACAACCTGGCCCCCAGCTACATCACTAACCTGGTCTCAAAATACCAACCAAATCGATCTCTTCGCTCCTCCCAAGACCTCCTGCTCTCTAGCTCCCTTGTCACCTCATCCCATGCTCGCCTCCAGGACTTCTCCAGAGCCTCTCCCATCCTCTGGAATGCTCTACCCCAATCTGTCCGACTTTCTCCTAGTTTGTCCATGTTCAGACGATCCCTGAAAACCTATCTCTTCAGATAAGCCTATCTGGCTCCCACCTAACAACTGTACATTTATCTTCTCTATTAGCACATCCCCCACAGTTATTACCTCTTGTATCTCTTGACCTTCCCTTTTAGATTGTAAGCTCGAACGAGCAGGGCCCTCTAATTCCTACTGTATTAAGTGTATTGTATTTGTACTGTCTACCCTCAAGTTGTAAAGCGCTGCGTAAATTGTTGGCGCTATATAAATCCTGTATTATAATAATAATAATAATCAGCTGGAATGTCCATGTGGGCTCCAGTATATAGGCAGAACCAAATGAAAATTACCCGTCAGAGAGCATATATATATATATATATATATAATATAAAAAGGGGCTTTAAAGGCCATTCATTATCAAAGTATTTTTGATTATATCACTATATAATTTTGGGGGATCAAAAAGACCTTGAGGCACTGGTGAGGTGGAAATGTAAAAATAATTTTATTGGGGGCGTGGCCGGCGCACACACTGAATGGCTGCATAGGAATGGAGCTCTCTAGCTCAGAGAGCCAGTGAAGGGGCAAGGGGTGACGGATCGATCCCAAATCTCACCAAGAGGTGACCGGAGAACCCAGGAACCCATCAGTTATGTCTAGGAAGCGCAAGGAAGAATGGTGCCTGCAAAAGCTGACAGAGTTCTTCTCTCAGCCCATACGAGGAGGCCGTCAAGATGGTGCCACTACGGCAGCTCCTGCCTCCTCCCTCCATGAATGTGCAGCATACACAGACTTGCCTGATGAACCCCCTGACACAGAGGACCTCCAGGGAGATCTCTTCTCTCCCCAATCCCCTCAGTGTCCTAACCAGCTGTGTGCAAGTCCAGCAAAAGCCAGAATGCGCCTGGATGAGGACACACACAACTCAGAGGTGAGCCTATCATACTATCTGTATGCCACAACCCCACAAACGCTCTTCCATTGCTTCATTTCTGACCTCCAATCAACCAGTGATGGAAACCCTGTTAAAAGACATGCTCATGTCACTACAGAGCTCCCTACATGCTAACTTTGCAATGATGACAAAATCTCATCTGAAATTAACTCTCTAGGGGAATGGGTGCACCACATAGAGAAAGCCATGGGGGAAATCACAACGACCATAAATGACTTATTGGACTTAGTGAAGACAATTTAGAGGAAAGGCAGTGGCTAAGGGCAAAGGTGGCTGAATTAGGACAGGTCCAGACGGAACAACTTAAAGGTCAGAGGTGTTCCAGAGCCAATGCTACCAAATTATTTAAAGCGATAAATGTTGGAACTGTTTGGAACTCTCTTACCAGACACCACTCCGCTGGACTTGACTATTGACCGTATACACCATCTCCCAAAGCCAGCCCACCTGCCTGACTCAACCCCGTGCGATGTCATAATGTGCATACACCTTTTCCACATTAAGGCGCAAATTCTTACCAAATCCAGATCTCTGAGTCAACTCCCTGCACCCTTTGCTAATATACAGATGTATGCAGACCTTTCCAAGTATATGCTGGACATGAGAAGAAAATTGGCTACCATTACTGAGGCTTGCCGTAACCACATTCCCTACAAATGGGGTAATCCCACCAAAATAGTGGCTGAAAAAAACCCAGTATTCCACATCACCTCTATCCAAAAGGGGCTGGAGCTTCTACATTCTTGGGGCATAATCCCTGAGCTGCCTCCGCAAACAAGCATAAATCCCCGAGAAAAGTTTAACCCCAATAGCACAAGCATGAATGTCAGGCTCACCATAAGGGTAAATGAAACTATGATAACACCCCTTGCACCACTAACCAACTACATGAGTTCTCTGAGCCCATCTTTCCTACCGCCGCCACGCATTGCTTTGTTTTGGCCAAATGGACACTTTCCCTGTTGACAGTATGCAGTGGCTCAGTTGTTTTTTAGTTTGCCACTGTATTACAGTTTTTCTTCTGCTGATATTTTCCTCCTTCTTTCTTCCTCCTCCCAACCCTGAAACCCCTATGGATTACACGGTGCTCCCTGATACTATCGCGCCTGACACCTGGCGTCGAGATGACACCACGAGTGGGATACATCCACCAGCAACAGCAGCACCATGGATCCTCATCCTCCCCAAGATAGACAAAATTGCGAGTATGAATCAAGCTTTGCACCATAAATATACACTCCAAGAGGGTCGGTACATCATTCTAATCTGCAACATTAATTCTATTACCTATACCCTGGTTACCCTGTATGCCCCAAATACACAGCAAATACGCTTTATGAATAAGCTAATGAAAAAGGTTTGACAAGCTCAACAAGGCTATATCATTGTGTGCGGAGACTTTAACACAGTCCCGGATCCTCAGGCAGACTCTTCATCACACACTAGATGCCAACCATCTTTAACTGCATTTATGCATGCCAATGATCTATACGATGTGTGGAGATGTCTCCACCCACAGGAGCGAGACTACACTTTTTTCTCGGCAGCGCACAACACCTACTCTTGTATAGACCTATTCCTTGTAGACCAATGGCTTTTGCAGTCTGTAAGTGACTCTGGCATATCTACCACATCCTGGTCGGACCATACTCCCATCTGCATGACCTTGGAATGCCCACAAAGCATTCACTAGGGGAATACTAATTCAAATGAGTTCACATGCAAAAAGGAAGAGGATGCAGCGTATAGACCAAATGTTAGCCTCTATTGTGGAAATAGAGGATAAAAACAAATCATGCCCCCCACAATGACCACAGAATCCAGTTTATTGCCCTCAGGCAGGAACTTAGATCCACTCTACTAGACACTTATGAGAAAGCATATAGAAGAACACGCGCCACCTTTTATAACACCGGCAACAAATCGGGGAAATTAATGGCAGCACGCATTAGGGGAATTAGAAACAAAACTAAGATCCAGTCCATAACGCACCCTATCTCCAACATTAAACAGACAGACCCACAAAAAAGAGCGGACGCATTTAGCGGCTTCTACGAGTCCCTATACAACATCAAAGACGACACAAACACTCAACAGCCTAACACTGACCTCATTGATGCCTTCTTAAAAGACATCAAACTCCCAACCATATCTAGTGAGCAACTCCAAAAGCTAAATGATCCATTCACAATTCAGGAAGTTTATAACGCCATTGAGTCCCTACCAAACAACAAAACCCCTGGCCCAGGTGGCCTTCCCGGGGAATGTTACAAGCAATTTAAATCAATTTGTGTCCCTTACTTTTGTAACCCAGTAAACCAAGCTGCCCCCTCCTCTGAATTGCCTGAAGAAATGCTATAGGCCGTCGTAATAACATTACCAAAGCCATTGAAGGATCCTTCATCACCCCAAAATTTTTGCCTGATTTTGCTCCTCAATTCAGACATAAACATATACGCCAAATTATTAGCCTCTAGACTTATAAATATCCTCCCAAGCATAATCAACATAGACCAAACTGGGTTTATCCCGGGAAGACAGACCTCAGACGCCACCAGACGCCTAATCAATATTGTCTACTTAGTCGAAAGCACTGGTATGCCTTCTCTGCTTCTATCGCTGGGCGCAGAGAAGGCGTTCGACAGAGTGCATTGGGGGTACCTGAGGGCAGTACTCCAAAAATTTGGAGTTAGAGACCGAAAACTATCCACCATAATGGCCCTATATACGAAGCCCTCAGCTCAAGTGTATGTATCTGAGATGCTCTCGACCCCCTTTCGTATAACCAACAGGATGAGGAAGGAGTGCCCCCTGCCCCCCCTCATCTTCAATTTGGTTATCGAACCATTGGCTGAATGCATCAGGTCCCACCCCAGCATCACTGGATTCCAAGTGGGCACTCAGGAACACACTGTAAGCCTGTTTGCCGATGATGTGATCCTTATGCTTCCTAATCTCACATCCTCCCTGGCTGCGGTACAAGAGGTCCTAATGAGATTTGTCACATCCTTGATATCAATTTAGATGGCATAACTCGAAACTGGCTGTAGAACAACCACCCCTATACGTGGAATGAGACTGGGCTGGACTACCTGGGCACTATATTGACCAAGTCCATCAAAGGACTATACAAAGAAAATTTCCTTCCCCTGAGAACACAAATGATAAAAGATTTAGACAACCTAGCAAAATTTGAATTCTCATGGGCAGGCCGCCTAGCAGCATTCAAAATGAAGGTGCTCCCACAACTTTTGAATGCCTTCAGAACCTTACCTATACAGCTTCCTCTATCCTATCTCTTATCTTTGCAAAAACATTTGAACTCATATGTATGGTGAGGCAAAAAAAACACGCAGAGCACACAGACTACTTATTAAACACAGATTAGCAGGAGGCTCAGGACATGCAGACGTTAAAGACTACTATCAGGCCACGATACTAGCACAGATTAAAAACGGGTTCACCTCCTCAAACTACAATCACTGGTGTGAACTGGAAAAACTAGCAATACCGGGCGGCAACCTAGTGGCTTGGTTATTCAGCATAGGTCCGACAGGCTCGACCCCTCCCACCCACCATCAAAGCAGCCGCCACCACGTGGTGGAATTTTGTATCGTACAACTGGAAACACACCCCCACCTCACCACTAAAAGCCCCTATAGACAACATTAAGGTACTAATACCTGACATCAGAATGCCGAACCCCCTACAAGACCCTACTAAAAACTTGTCTGAGCTACATGAGTGGAGCTCTCTTAAACCCTTCTCACAAATGGTACGTGAACATCTCATGGCCCCAACAGACCTCTATCAATACTTGCAGATTTGCCACTGCCTAGGTAAAAGACCCTATCTAACTAAGGCCCTACCCACGACACAGTGGCAATACCTCAATTCCACTCTGCCCAATAAAAAGGGTATCTCCCTTTTTTATAACTTAATTCAAGAAAAAATGTTCAAAATATAATTCACTGTGGTGGAGGTGTTTTCTAATTGCACGGTCTTGCAGCACTGTCCAGAGTGCTTGGGCTATACACCTTGCTAACTCATCTTCTCCAGTCTCAACAAGTTAAAGGAGATGATGTTACCCCCCCCCCCCCATGTTACCAGAGTAGCTTTCTAGAACCACCAAGAAAGCAGAAAATCTCCCATGTTATTTCAAGTGGCTTAAGAGATTTTGTTTTGGGTAGAAGATCATTTCATCTCCATCTTCACAATTCACATAACAGAATCATTAAATCTTGTAGCAGATTTTATGAGGGCAATTCAGCACAACAACTGAAAACCCCACTAGGAAGTTTTTGCAGATTGGCAGTAAGTAGGGTATGCCCATGGTAAATATGTTCATAGGGAGAACAAGCAATCAGGAAGGTAAAAAAATATATATTTCACTAGAAAAATAAAATTATTTTTTAGGGATTATGGCTATACTGTCCCAAAATGAGGATATTAGCCTGGGATATGCTTTCCCTTCTCTTCTGTTGATTGCTCCAGTCTTGATTATTCCAGTCTTTCCAAGTGCAAGCTAATATTAATTTTCCCTTGGTGGCCCAGAAGAACTTGGTTTGCAGATCTTCAGAGAATGTCAATTCAATTTCATCGGCATTCGCCAGTCAGCCCAGATCTTCTTCTAGGACCAGTAGTCCATCCCAGACCAGAAATCTTTCAGTTGATGGCCTGGATCTTGAAAGACAAGTACTAAGAGAAAAGAGTTATTCAGAGACTGTATTCCTCTCCTCAAGCGCATAAAAAATTGTTGCCAGCAAAGTTTATGCAAAGGTTTTGCACATTTTTGCTTGTGGTATAAAAAGAATAGTTTCACCTGCCTTCATTACTGGCTATCCTAGACTTTGCAAGATGGGCCAGAACAAGGCCTTGCTCTTAGTACTCTACATGTTTAGTTTCTGTTCCTCTTAGTCTTCCTACACATAAAGTAATATTAAAACATGCCCTTTGTTTTTTAAATTAGAAACATATGCACTTACGTGCTCTGTGTCATAGTTTTGCACAGAGCAGCCCTGTTCATCTTCTTCTGGGGTCCCCTGGCAACGTTTCTGACTCCAATCTTTGCATACCCCCCCCCCCCACAGCAAGCCACTCTATTGACACACACAGTGCAGCCCTGCCCCCTGATCCTTTGCCACTGGATTTGATTGACAGCAGCAGGAACAAATGGCTCCTGCTGCTCTCACAGAGTCTAGTGAGACCTGCTCTTGGCACAGTGCTGGACCAAGATTGGGCTCAGATAATTATTTAGGGGGGGGGGGGCAGGGGGGAACTGCACCTGTGATGGTTATGTTCTTTGTATTTCCTGTAGATGAAGGAATTGGTCATTTCTTATCTTGCTGGCCTGGCACATTCATAGAAAATATAGTTATGTTAAAGGTATTGCTAATTTTTTGTTACATTATAATGAACTATCCAGGTTCTTCTGGACCAACCTTTCTCAAACGGGGCTTTGCTAAAACCTAGGGTTCCTCCTGAAGTTGCTAGGGGTTTCATAAACAGTGGAAAATTGATCTTCCATCTTCACTGACCACTAATGCAAAGGGGAAATTCTCCACTGACCACCACTGCAAGGGTTTACGTCTATGCTCAACACTGATGTTAGGGAGCACTGCAGTGTCTGTTCTTTTAGGTTATTCATTTATTTTTACTGTTATTACTAAAAAATATATTTGGGGTATACAACAGGTGAGTTTTAAAATATTTTTTTGCCCTGTCTGCCAAATATGCAAGGTACGCTAAATTCCTAATTCCCTAATTCTTTTATGTAAGACATTCTACAGCTAACTGATCATGTACTTTGAGCTGTAGAATTTATCATTTTAGCAGACCTGAAAATTAATTCAAGGTTTCCTCCAGGGTAAAAAGGTTGAAAAATGTATTTGATTGGACAAAGTACAGGTTTGCATAAAGAAAAAAATATTTAAGAAATTTGTATTGGTTGCTACCAAAATATAATTAAATTCAGTCATTATTTTTTTTTTTTATTTTTTTTTACAAGAATCGTTTCATCAGCAGCAATGTAAAACATAGAAAAGAAAGTGCAAAGTTCTTTTTTCTGAACAGCCTTCACATCCAGCAGGAGACCAAGCACTATATAGCTAGATGAGAACAGATTAGAAGACAAGAGACTTCACATAAAGTGAAACAGATGTTTCTTTCTCAAAGAGGAATCTATTTGCATAAATGTAATAATGCACAAATTCAGCCTAAATGTACAAGGAAAAATGTTGTGTGTTTTCTGATCTTGGGTGTTGATTCATTCATTAAGGCACACGTTTTTGATTAAACTTTCTCTCAGATGCAGCAGTGACAGAAAATATCCTATTTATTTATTTTTTTCTCCTGCTTCACAGCATTTTTAATTTAAGAAGCCAAAAACATAGGTTTTTGAAATAGCATATTGTACTACATTAGGAAAGTTGGAAATGTAAACTTGTAGGTACGTTTTCGATCACTTCACACAATACAATTATTTTGGTTATGAGTGAGTACTTGTGCATTGATCTACTGGTTTATTTTTTAAGGTAGCCAACATCTCTCCAAACTGAGTTTTTGGTGCTGCCATTTACAAACTCACTGCACACGTGATTACTGGTGTGATCAGTTGTGATAGTTATTTGCAGCATTTACTTTTTTACCATTCACATTCTACGTGTACTCAAACCTCTTGCTACCACTACCTACAAAAGTAAAGGAATTGTGGAATACCTTAGGTCACATACAGGCCAAACAACCATAATTCATTTTTGAGTACTGTGTAAAAGTTTTAGGCAGGTGTAAAGAAAAATGTTGTGTAGTAAGAATGCTTTAAAAAATATATATTTAGAGGGGCGTGACTAACCGGAGAGCGTAATGGACGTCTGAGACGCCAGCTCATGAGGCACAGACCACTGCAATAGCGATATCCACACTGGCTTCCGAAGCTACCGAGGGCTCGCACGGACCGGGCACAAGCCGCAGCATGTCCCGCAAGTGCAAGAAATACAGCCAGCCTTGCCCTTATCTGCCAGCAATAGTCCCGCAAAGTCAAGGATGTGACTGGATCCAGACCGGCAAGACAATGAGGTGAGCCCTGCACCTGAAGTCAGATTACCACCAGACACACATCCACCTCCTATAGCAGCATTCCCCACATCCAACCAACCGGTGCTAGGCACCACAATGAAGGAGATGATCCCATTTTTACACACCACAATTCAGGGGGACATAGCCACTCTGTTCCACCGATTTGCATCAGAAATGCAAACGATTGGTCAGAAAGTTCACCGCATTGAACGTTCGATCGGGGAAATGACGGTAACGCTTAACAACCTGGTCGATGCACAAGACCATACACATGATGAGCAAAAGTGGATGAGGGCCAAAATGGCGGACATTGGGGACCGGTCGCGCCGTAATAAGGTTAAAATTAGGGGGATCCATGAAGCCATATTGCCCGTGGACCTCAATTCATACGCTAGAAAAATGATACCATCACTGCTGCCTGACCTGCCCCCGGTGGTAACCATTATAGACCGTATCCACAGGCTCCCCAAGCCTACTCACCTTCCTGCGGGAGTACCGAGGGACACACTAATGAGGATCCGTTTTTACCACACCAAAGAGCTCCTCTTAACCAAGACTAGACATCTAGGCCTGCTACGTCCACCGTATTCCAAGCTACTACTGTTTGCGGATGTGTCACAATACACACGACAACAACGAAGACAATTGATCACTATCACCAAACCTCTCAGTAACCATAAGATTCTATATCAGTGGGGGTTCCCCACTAAACTAATGCTTACTAAAAATGGAGTGAAGCACAATATCCACACGGTGAAAGAAGGCCTCAAATTACTCCATCAATGGGGTATAATCCCTGACATCCCATCCAATATGAAACCAACCACAAGTGACCACCCTCACAACAGGAGCCGCAGCACTGACCGCTCCAAATCTACACCAGGTTAGTGGTATACCCAACACTGCAGTAATGTACTCCCTGTCCCGGCCTGTGCCTGCTTGTCCATAAACTGTACCCCTGACAACGTAACCAGCAGACCGTTAAAATTATCTGCTGACCGTTAAGCCTACCATTGAGTAGGACATAGCTACACAAACTACTGTGTTACTGCAAAGACTATTTTCTTTTTTTTTTTTTTTTTTTTTTTTTAAGGTTTCCAAAAATTTTATTGAAGATTACATTGAATACAATCAGTACAGGTGAACGCAGAAGATTCACAAAACCATGTTAAGCTAGGAGTCACATGGTCTAAAAACAATAAACAGGTGCAATCCCCTAGGTATAGCATAAGGTGTATATACTCCTTCGTACATAACGAATCCAAGACTTTATCATCAGCATTAACAAAGGTTGGTGTATTACCTACCATCTTCAGCTTATAAATTTTTGCCAACCTAGGACCTAGAGGAAGGAGAGCTAGGGCCACCCCTAAGGGGATCCTGCTGTGGACCCAGTCTCCGTCCCAGGTCCTCCCAGGCTAGGGAGGTAAAGCCTACCTTAGGCACCTGGCCTCCATAGAGGAGGACCCCAAAGAGGGCTGCTATGCAGTCTTCTGAAAACATATAAGCTAACCTTGCAAGCAAAGGCTCATCCCCTTAACCCCTGCCACACGGGACAAATGGAAGAGGCTGAAGGTAGAAAAAGAAGGAGGAAAAGAGGTGAAAGAGAGAGAAAGAAGACAAGTAAGGTGACGAGAAGATAACAGAGAGAGAGTGTGCTCCCCAGTCATCCGAGTATATTCCGTTGAGGATCACTGACTCCCAAACCCAGGAGGGGGTTGGGAGAATTTCATCCAAGGTTCCCAGGTCCGTTCAAAGGCTGGAATTTTATCCAAAAGAATGCTCACTGCCTTTTCTTGTGTTAGGATCCATGAAATCTTGCGTTTGACTGCGGCCAAAGGAACATTGGGCTTCTTCCAATACCTAGCTATAGTAATCTTAGTGGCAATCAAAATGAAGGAGACTAGTCTGTGATGGTGTTTATTGAGATGGTCAACTCTGTGATTGAGGAGGGCTATCCCTGGGGATTGGGGGACTGGCTCCCCTGTGATTTTGCGGATGATTGTAAAAATCTTATTCCAGAGACCCCTAATTCGGGGACATGACCACCAAACGTGTAGCATAGTGCCCGTATGGGTACAGTTCCTGAAGCATAAGGGTGAAGCGTCAGGGAAAATTTTTGCTAGAGAGTAAGGAACTCTGTACCATCGCGTTATCACTTTGATATTTGCCTCTATCAGAAAGATGTTTACTAGCCCCTTGAATGAGTACTGCATCCCCCCATTCCAGACCTCCAGAGGCCATGATTCGTCTAATTCATTTTCCCATGTTGTAGCATAAGATGGTCTAGTTTGGTTATCCGCAAGTGCGGCGTAAATAAGCGAGATTCCTCCTCTCTGATCCTTAATGGTAGCGCACCAGTTTTCGTAGGGCGTGATGTTTGGAGGGTCAGGTTTGTTGTGCCATATGGAGTGTAGATAATGGGATATTTGCATATAGCGAAATTTCTCCGTGGTGGGCATTCCTAATTTACTACAGCAAAATCCTGCTGTAAGAGGACCCAACGGGGAGAAAAAGTGTCCAATCCGAAAGAGACCCTTATTAAGCCACCACCTAAATGCCAGAATATTGAGTCCCGGGGCGAAGCTCGAGTTGTTAAACAGATGGGCCAGCGGGCGTAAGGGGGAGGCTAAACTAGGTACCTTAAGTAAGCGGTCACAGAGGGCCATTGATTGAGAGAGCGTAGGGGAAAGTATTGGTGGTCTAAGATTCCGGGGTGACCATATGAGCTAGTCTATCGTATGGTGTGGGGTTGCTTCCCTTTCAATAAGAAGCCAGTCAGGTTTACCGCTACCGGCATAAGCCATAGAGATCTGGGTCAGCTGAGCTGCCTGAAAGTACCACCACAAATTGGGGACTCCCAACCCCCCTGAGATTTCAAGCGGAACAGGGTGTGCCGAGAGCATCTGCTGCCTTTTGAGCCCCAGATAAATTTGAATATTTTGGACTGGAATTGAGATAATTGGGTTTTCAGGATGGGGATAGGCAGAGCTCTAAAGAGATATAGCAGGCGTGGCAGCAGTGTCATTTTGGTAGCATGGATACGACCAAACCAAGAAAGTTCCAGTTTAGACCATGCCGCCATGTCTGCCGTTAGTTTATGAAACATTGGGGGGTAGTTTGCTTTGTATAAGGTGTCATACCCAGGAGTTAGGTTCACACCCAGATAAGGGATGGAGTCCTGACCCCATTCAAAGGTAAAGTGGGACTGAAGCGAACTAAGGAGGGCTAGTGGGACCGAAATGTTTAGTGCCTGCGATTTGTTCATATTGACTTTGAGCCCAGAGACCTCTCCAAATTGATCCAACGTGGCGAAAATATTGGGGGTCGAGGTCAGTGGAGATGTGACAAATAATAACAAATCATCTGCAAACAATGCACATTTATGCTCTTGTGACCCGCATTGAACCCCTTTAATGTTAACATTCTGTCTGATCGCAATAGCTAATGATTCGATGGCTATCGCAAAAATTAAGGGGCAGAGCGGACACCCTTGTCTGGTGCCCCTCTCAATTCTGAATGTCTCTGAAAAATAACCCTGCATCTTGACCTGTGCTGTAGGTGTGGAATATAGTGATTGTAATATGCCTAGGAATTTAGGGCCGAATCCCCATCTGGTCAAAGTTTTGAAAATGTAAGGCCAGGAGACCGTGTCAAACGCCTTTTGGATATCAATGGATAGGATGTAACCTTCCTGAGGACGCCCCCCATCCCATCGAGAGTTGAGGAGGGAGATGATATCAATGGTTCTCCTTATTTGATCAGTGCCTTGTCTCCCCGGGATAAAGCCCGACTGATCCTGGTGTACATATTGAGCAATGAAAGAAGATAATCTGTTGGCCAGTATTTTGGTTAAGAGTTTGAGATCATTGTTGATCAGTGAAATTGGTCTATAATTATTGACTGTGCTGGTGTCTTTGCCTGGTTTAGGTAAAACTGAGATATAGGCAGAATTCAGGGCTTTATCCAGGGGAGAGCCGCCCCTCAGAAAATTAAAAAACTTCACCATATGTGGAACGAGGGTAGGAGCAAATTTTTTATAGTAGCCGGCAGAGAAGCCGTCAGGCCCTGGTGCAGAGTTCTGCTTAGCTCTCTTAATTGTATCCAGAACCTCAGGCTCTGAGATCGGTTCCTCTAATATCGCAACGTGGGCATCCGTTAGCTTGGGGATTGGGATGCTGTCCAGAAATTCATCTAGCTTCCCGTTCCGTCCTATGTCCGTACCGTCCCCTCCCCTATAAAGATCCGTGTAAAAACGTTGGAAAAGTTCCATGATCTGTTTGGGGTTCTGGGTAAATGAACCGTCCATGTCCCTGATTTTGGGCGCTGTCGTGCATTGTAATCTGGGCGAGATCTTACCTGCCAGTTTAGAGCCCATCCTGTCCTTATGTAAATAAAAACGGGCACCCGCCCACCTAAGTTGTTTTTCAGCCTGAGCCGTTAATGCCAAATTCAGCGCCAGTCTCGTTGATTCTCTATTGGCTAATGTCTCTGAGGTTGGATGCTGTTTGTGGGCTTTGCTTTGTGCTAGAAAATCGGTTGTCAGTTTGGCTATGGTGGCCTTATGTTCCCTATTTAATTTAGAGGAGATTTGGATCAATGTCCCTCGAATTACTGATTTGTGAGCAGCCCACAATGTTTCGGGCGTAATAGAGGGGTCTGCATTTAGAAGGAAATATTCCTGAAGGGCTTTATCTATTACCGAGCACTGCACCGGGTCACTAAGGAGGGCCTCATTAAGTCGCCAAGTCGGCCTCGGGCTGGAGGCCATAGATCTCTGGCTATAAAGAATAACCATTGAATGATCAGATATAGAGCTATCTTTGATGAGAGCCTTAGATGCAAAAGGGGTGTGGAAAGCTTGCATGAAGATGTGATCTATCCTTGCGTGAATTTGGTGTGGTGCCGAGTAATGGGTGTAGTCTCTAACTCGAGGATTTAACTCCCTCCAAATATCCACCAACCCCACATTGTGGAGAAAGGTGGCCAAAACTGTGCTCTGCTTACTGGGCCTTTTCACTCGAGGAATACCTCTATCAGATTTGTCCAACATATGGTCGAACGTCAAATTGGTGTCTCCCCCCAAAATTAAGGTTCCCTGGAAGAGTGGTTGAAGCTTGGCAACCATAGAGGAAAAAAACGCTGCTTGCCCAGTATTTGGGGTGTAGTATGAAACCAGCGTGTATACGGCCCCGTCTATAGACCCCTTGACCAAGAGATATCGCCCTACCCCGTCCCTTTTGACTCCCATAAGGGAGAACTTAACGTGTTTTGAGAAGCAAATGGCTACCCCCTTTGTTTTGTTAGGTGCATTCGAAATATAAAATTGTGGGTAATGGGCATGTAAAAAATGAGGGTTTGTATGATTCTGGGAAATGGGTCTCTTGGAGCAGTACAATGTCTGCCTGATTAGATTTGTACTGATTGAAAAGTGCACGCCTTTTACTCTGAGAATTGATGCCCTGAACATTATGGGACAGTATGCGGAGAGGAGGAGAACTGTCACTAGTAGCCTGCATGGATTAGAGCGGAAGAATTATGCCATAAATTCGGGAGAACACTCACCCCGGACCTCCTGTTTTGGTTGACCGTCCCCATGGAGAGCTGGTAATTCATGAGCAGAACCTCGGATGACTGGAGGGAAGAATCAGAGAAAGAAGAATAGAAGATCAAGTCTAGTGGACCTGTAGAAAAAGAAAAAGACAAAGAACATAAGGAACAGAAGAAACACCCACATTGTACCTGTGGGAAAACCATAGAAAACAGTAGTTACAAACCCCAATACCCCTGTGGCGATAGAGGGTCCATCCTCTATCGCCACATCCCCAAACCTAGCCAACCACCCCGTAATTTGGGGAGGAAGAGGAAACCACGGGTGGAGATTGGTTTGCTCCACTCGAGGTTACGTGGAGGTGCAATGCAGACCTTACGGCCACTTCGCCTGCCCAAAAAATCCTAGAAGTTACATATGTATTACGGAAAACTTGCAATATGAACAGAGAGAAAAAATAATAAAATACAAAAAAGCCCTCATTAACTGACGACATTCATGGTAGAGCCTCTCTCTGATCCCCACATCCCCCTCCACCTGGAATGGAGGGTAGTGAACCCGACAGCCCGGCCCTGTCTCCGACACTTGCCCCCTGAAAAATTTGAAAGAAAGAAAAAAAAAGGGATATTCCCAGAGTTTAGAAAAGAGGCCCCCATTCGATGATTCCAACCCTTCTGGAGTAGTCACACATGTTCCCGTGGACTCCGTGGGAAAACAGAAAGGCAAAGATTTTTATAAGTCAGGGCCCACTGTTCAGATCATCAGATCACAAAGAAGTTGGACAGTATCCGGTGGGGATCAGTTCTAAAAAAAGAGTCTAGAGGGCCAAAAGCAGTTTCTCTTACTGTGGATAGAGCCAAAGTGGAAAACAGAGAAACCCTTGGGTCAAATCGAAAAACATATTAAATCTGGTTGCCCAGGACCGACCCCCCCCCCCCCAAAAAAGGGGAGAGAGAACAAAAAAAAAAAATAAGAAAAAACAATTAGTTCCAAACCAGATGTTGCCACAGAGTGACAAATGGAGATCTGCCTATGAGGGAGATCAAAAGAAAAGCGTGAAATCCTGGTGCTTCTTCATTGGTCATGGTGGCTTCGCCTCCTTAGATCTTTTTGCTTGTGGTTTCTGCCAGAGGGGAGCAACCGGGCTTGGAGGGGGTGGTCTCTTGGAGGAGTTGAGGCCTTTGGAGGAGTGTGAGGCAGACGGAGTCTGTGAGATAAGACCCAGGGCAAGTAGAATTTTCTCCCCTTCAGTGAAGGTTGAGAATCCATATGATTTGCTCGAGAAAGTGAAGTTCAGGCGGAAAGGGAAGGCCCATTTGTATGTGATAGAGTTTTGCATCAAAATTTGTAGAAGTGGTTTCAACGCTCTCTGGCGCTGAATTGTGTACGGGGAAAGGTCCGCAAAAATTTGGATCTGGTGTCCCTGGAGAGAGAGATGTTCTTTGGATTGTGCCCTCCGCATTACCAATTCCTTGACTTTATAGTGATGCAATTTGACCACTATATCTCTCGGTAGCCCATCCTGGCGGGGGGCTTGAAGAGCCCGATGAGCTCTATCAATTTCCATCTGGGCCTCTGAGATGTCAGGTATCAAGTCCTTAACCAAGGTGCGGACTGCCAGTTCTGAGTCTTTGAAGGATTCAGGGAGCCCCCTGATCCTGAAGTTTTGTCTGCGGGACCTATTTTCCAAATCATCTATTTTGTTCAGGGCCATGTCCAGTTGTGCATGCAGTTCCAGAATCCGGTCAGTATTCTGATTTGAAATAGAGACTGCCTGCTCCGTCTTGACTTCAATTGCTTCTATTCTGCTTCCTAGTTGTTGCAAATCTGCATGTATGGCAGCAGTTATTTGAGCGGCATTCTGGGCCAGTCCATCAGATAACATGCGGGAGAACATAGACATCATAGATGTGAGATCAAGCTGGTTATGTTTAGGAAAGTGTTTTGAATCCCCCAAGTGATCAGGTGTAGGAAAGTCCAGGGCCCTCTGTCTCCCACTCAGGCCTGGAGCTGTGTCCAGGATGGATTCAGAGATAGCTGGGGAGGCTTGTATATTAAGAGGAACACTCACTGTTGGGCTGGAAGGAAGCTCCGTGCACAGAGGCAGACAGTCCTGATCTGCTATGGAATCCTCTTCAATCACTGCTGTCCCCTGTGTTGCGCACCGCGCCGCGGTCGCCGCCTCCATCTTAGGGTTAGGGCCTAGCGAAGCACCGGCCTCAATTTGGCGGGTTAGGTCCCGGCGAGCGGAGATACCTGGCATCCGCGGGGGTCCCTGTGATCTCCCCCGGGTGTTATGGGGTAACCGGAGCCCGTGTATGCCATTTCCGAGGCTGTGGCAGGGAGTTTGTGGCCCGAAGGTGCGGAGCTCTCAGCACATACGACCGCGCTGGGAGCCTCCGCGCATGCGCCTTGCAAAGACTATTTTCATTTGATTCTTCTCCCTCTACTTTGTCTCAAACTGTTGACAATTTTCAAGTTAACTACGCTCTTTTCTTCAACCCTCTTCTCACCGTTCTCCCGAGAACCGCTGACCTGCACAGTTGAACCCCAACACCACTCAAGCACCATCTGCAGCACAAGACTAGACAAACCAGGACCCTTCTGATCGGAACTACTGCTACACAACAGTGAGTACCTGCTCTACCAACAATAACCTACATAAAGTTGCAAAATGCCTAAATTTCTCACACTCAATGCCAAAGGATTAAATTAAATCCTGCTTAAAAGAGTGTCGATGTGGCGCACAGGTCAGGACACCCACAGTGAGATTGTTTGCATCCAGGAGGCACGCTTTCAAATTAACTCGGAACCTAAATGCAGCAATAAAAACTTTCCCAATGTCTTTAAAGCATCTAAAAAGAACAGAGTACTGATAGCAATCAAAGGCTCCTTAGCCTTTACACTGCATGATAGCCTGATTGATGCGGACGGAAGATACCTAGCCCTGAACTGCACCATCGATGGTGCTAAATACACCATAGTCAATGTTTCCACACCCAACTGGAGACAGATAAAATTCCTAAACAGACTACTGAAAAAAAATACCAATTTAAACAAGGCTCACTCATCATATGTGGAGACTTCAATATCCCAACCCCACAATAGACACATCCCCAATGGGATCCTTATTGAGAAACAACAAATTGTTCAATGTATGGTGGTGCCACCACACCACCGAGCGTGACAATTCTTTCTTCTCGCATAGGCACAAAACTTATACCAGGATAGATTATTTCCTAGTAGATAAATAGACCTTACCCAAAGTTACTGAATCCACAATCTCTGCCATCACGTGGTCCGACCACGCTCCTGTCAGTATTACTGTCAACAACCTCGCCCACCAAGATTTGGAGAGCCAACGCTTCAATCATCAGATCCCCAGAACACTCCACTTACATCCGGAACCAAAAAATAGAGGAATTTTTTAAGCTAAACAAGGGAACAGTCTCGGACAATACGGTGCTTTGGAATGCCCACAAGGCATATATTAGAGGAGTCTTTATTCAATTAGCTGCTAGAGAGAAGAGGAGGAGATCACAGCGCCAAGACACGCTAGTGTCCAGGATAACAACCCTGGAACACCAAAACCAAACAAACCCCACACATGCTCTAAAAACACAACTCCTAACCCTTAGACAAGAGCTAAAAAAAACCACCTGCTAGGCTCACAAAACACTCAATGCTAAATACTATTCAATAGGAAACAAAGAAGGGAAAGCTATGGCCCTCAAAATTAAAGGTTACCATGCGAAGACTAAAATCACCCACCGTTTCCATGCCATCTCCGAGGTAAAACTTACAGACCCACAGGCGATAGCAGACACCTTCAACACACTATACAATCTAAAAGATGATCCCTCAAACACAACTGTCCCCCCCCCCCCGAGGACATTCTTCCTCCAAGAAATCAAACTACTTACCTTATCTCCCAACCAATTGGAATCCCTAAATGCACTGTTCACAGCGTCGGAAGTTTTGAAGGTTGTTTCAGGCCTACCAGCCAACAGATCACCCTGCCCAGACGGATTAACTGGGGAATATTATAAACAGTTTATAACAACTCTGGTCCCCCCATCTAGCTCAAGTATGTAATGACGCTGCCTCCTCCTCTTCTCTCCCACCTGAAATGTTACAGGCATTAATCATAACTATCCCAAAGCCAGGGAAGGAACCAACATCACCACAACATCACCACAAAATTTCAGGCCCATCTCTCTCTTAAATTTAGATACCAAAATTTACGCTAAATTGTTAGCCACTAGACTGATTGACATTATGCCCACATTGATCAACAAAGATCAGTCAGGCTTCACCAGATGTAGACAACCCTTTGATGCCACTCGCAGACTTATCAACATCATACACCACGCTGAGACCACACGAACGCTGCCTCTGCTGCTATCACTGGATACAGAGGAGGCTTTCGAGAGGGTACATGGGGAATACCTCAAAGCAACACTCCGGAAATTTGGCTTCCAGGGTCACATAATTTCTGCCATAATGGCACTTTACTCCACCCCATGAGCTCAGGTATTTACCTCAGAAACGTCCAAACCCTTCCGAATTACTAATGGCACACGCCAAGGGTGCCCGTTATCCCCCCTTATCTTTAACTTCATCATGGAACCCCTAGCCGAACACATTAGAACTCACAAATCTATCTCAGGACTAAAATTTGGAATTATAGATTATAAAGTACAACTTTTCGCAGATGACGGAATAATGATGATTACAAATCATATTACTTCCCTGGCTTTGGTTCAAGAAGTGTTACATAGATTCAGCTCTGTTTCATACTATCAGGTAAACACCACCAAATCCCACATTCTAGAGCTCAGACTAGATGCTGCAATCAGCATCATACTTCGTCACAGCTACTCATACTCATGGGCAGAAGGCGGAATTCCCTACCTAGGCATTACGCTGACTAGATCCTCCAAAAGACTATTTGCAAGCAACTATCAGGGGCTAAAACAAATGATCATGGAGGAAACAGTTAAACTTGCCAAATTAAAATTCTCCTGGGTCGCCTGGCCACATACAAAATGATGGCACTCGCCAGAATCCTGTATGTGTTCCGCACCATGCCTATACCATTACCAACCTCATACCTAACATCACTCCAATCTCTCACTACATCTGGCAAGGAAAAAAGCAAGATGCAGCAACATCAGGCTCATTAAACACAGAACAGCTGGAGGAATGGGAATGGTTGACCTAAAAGACTACTATCTGGCGTCCCTACTCTCCCAACTAAGAGACTAGTTTGTAGACAAACCTACCACATTATGGGGAAACATTGAAAACCAGAAGACACCAGGCAAAAACCTTCAAAGTTGGCTCTTCAGTTCGACTATCACAACCCCATTCCTAAAATCCTACTCACCCACAATACAAGCTGCGATCAAAGCGTGGAAAATCCTACACAACTCCACATGGAGCAACCTTCCAACCAAACCGCTGCAAATTTGTATAACTACACTTAACCTGGTAACCCCAGATCTAGTACTCCCTAACTGGACAGGACACCCTGTACACCACACCTCTGAACTTTGCTCGGTCCTTTCACACAAAACCTTTGCTGAGGCACAGTCTCACCATCACCTACCGGTCAAGGCATTTCTCACCTACCACAGGCTCCAACACTGCCTCTCTTCGTTATTTCACTTGGAAGGCAATCTGCCTTGCAAACTTTGGAACTATTACTTCTCTGCCAGCTCATCCTCGAAAGGGACATCCCTAATATACACTACCCTACAGGAAAAAAAAGTTTCCTCAAAACTAAACCTTTCACTGAATGGAAAGAGGGCATTCAAAAGCAATTCACTGACCAGCAATGGTAGAAAGCACTCAAATCCACTTTCACAGCCACTACCTGCACAGCCCTATGGGAACTGGCACACAAACTAGCACTTAGATGGTATATGACCCCCCAGAGACTAACCAAGCTTTTACCTTCCACCTCACCTCTATGCTGGAGAAACTGCAACTCTACCAGATTTCTCCTTTGGTCGTGCCCTCGCCTAAAGAAACTTTGGACCAGCATCGAAAGCATCCTATGGGAAATCTGCCACCTGCCTTTAGTACTCCTCCACTGGCAATCCTACACCTGACCATAGATGAAGTGCCACCATCCTTACGTACAGTAGTTGTCCATGTTCTACTGGCTGCAAAACTACTTTTAGCCAGAAGCTGAAAAACAGATCATATCCCCTCAACAGCAGAAGTAGTGACTCTGGTGCACACCCACTTTACATATGAAAACATTATACACCAAAACCTAGGCAACCAATGCAAATTCAACTACCAGTGGGCCCCATGGGCACAATGGTATAACAACCCATTGAAGCTGCATGCCCACCAAAATAGAAGAACTGTTGACCTGTATACATAGTGACTATTTGTATCTTCATGCTCTCGCCCCCATCTCTCCCTCTACCTTGCTCCCCTCCTTCTCTCTCACCCTTATTCCCCCTCCCCTATATCCTCTCTTTGACAAGTTATTAGTATTGTTCACTAATTGAAATGAAAATAACTCAACACACAGCCATTAATGTCGAAACCGTTGGTAACAAAAGTGAGTGAAAATGCCCAAATTGGGTCCAATTAGTCATCCCGCCGGTGTCATGTGACTCGTTAATGTTACAAGGTCTGAGACACAAGGTGTGAGAACACTTTTGTAATGAATTAGAGCGGGGAATGCAAACCAGGCCTTCTCATCCAACATCAGTGTTTGACCTCACAAATGTACTTCTGGAAGAATGGTCAAACATTCCCATAGACACACTCTTAACCCTTGTAGACAGCCTTCCCAGAAGAGTTGAAGCTGTTATAGCTGCAAAGGGTGGGCCAACTCAATATTGAACCCTACAGACTAAGACTGGGATGCCATTAACCACTTAAGGACCGGAAGGTTTTCCCCCTTACTGACCAGGCCATTTTTTGTGAAATGGCACTGCGTTGCTTTAACTGACAATTGCGCGGTCGTGCAACGCTGTATCCAAACAGCTTTCTTTTGGTGGTATTTGATCACCTCTACAGTTTTTATTTTTTGCACTATAAACAAAAAAAGAGCAACTATTTTGAAAAAAAATATATATATATTATGCTATAAAACATTTCCAAAAAAAAGTAAAAAGACAAATTTTCTCATCAGTTCAAGCCGATATGTAGTCTGCTACATATATTTGGTAAAAAAATATTGCAATAAGCATATATTGATTGGTTTGTGCAAAAGTTATGGTGTCTATAAAATAGGGGATAGATTTATGGCATTTTTATTGATTTCTTTTTTTTTTACTAACTAGTAATGGCGGTGACGTAGCGGCGGACAGATCAGACACCTAAGTGCCTTTTTTGACACTTTTTTGGGAATCAGTGACATCATTACAGTAATCAGTGCTAAAAATATGCACTCTTATTGCACTGGCAGGGAAGGGGTTAACATCAGGGGCGATCAAGGGGTTAATTGTGTTCCCTGGGAGGTGTTTCTAACTGTATGGCTGTGTGACTGGGGAAACACACAGATCCATCTTTCTGCATAGCAGGAAGACAGGATCTGTGTAATCTCTTCTGTCAGAACGGGGATTTTCCTTATTTACACAGGCGGATCCCCATGCTGTCACTGTGGGGCTGGCTGATTTAGAGTCCGCCTCACCCGCTGATTGGTTCCTCCGCTCCCCAGAATCGCTCGTTCCTGCGCTGATGTACAATAACGTCGGTTCGCAGGAATGAGCCACATTGCCACATTAAAATGACGACGGCTGGGGCTAATGTGCTTAAAGTTCATGAGCGTGTAAAGGCAGGTGTCCCAATACTTTTGTTACTATAGTGTGCGTATATATATATATATATATATATATATATATATATATATATATATATATATATATATACATATACACAGTATCTCACAAAAATGAGTACGCCCCTCACATTTTTGTAAATATTTTTTTTTCTAATTCCAAACGAGTTCTATTGAGAGATATGACTCCTTTACAGTTACAGGATCAATAAGAAGTTGAAATATATTAAACATTTTGTAAGAAGTATAAGTAGAACTATGAATTAAAACATCAATTACAGGTTAACAAAGGTACTTGTATAGCTTTTGATGTTTCTAATAGAAGTTAGCCATATCAATGTAACTTGAGAGACAAAAGGTATGGTAGTCTGGAGTGGGTAAGTTTTGTTTGATGTAAACAGCTCTGTGAAGGATATGTCAGTTAAGTGCTTCTGTAAGCTCAGCATATTTTGTGGAATTAATCTTGTTACGTGGTGTTTTTCATTCTTCTAGGTGCGAGTGTCCAGCACAGACACTAAGGAGAATGTGCTCTTGTATTTGAAATTAAAGGGGGTAGGAGAAGAAGAAGAAAAAAAAAGGGGGGTGACCCCTTAGGGGGTAAAGGGAGGGGCATTCTGAATGTAGATTGGGGGCAATGTTCATTGTGAACAAAGATAGAGAAATGACTAGTGAATATACGTATCTTAGTACTTAATTGCTTGAAATTATCCCAGTTGGGTGTATAACACACTGGTGTATTTACCTTTACACGCTAGTGACAAGTCGTAGTGACAACCGATCTTGTCCATAGTCCGCAGTGAGCTGTTTATAATGAATCATTATGGACCTGTCATGAAGAGGGGCGCATATAATGGTTACAATATCTCACAAAAGTGAGTACACCCCTCACATTTTTTGTAAATATTTTATTATACCTTTTCATGTGACAACACTGAAGAAATGACACTTTGCTACAATGTAGTGAGTAGTGAGTGTACAGCTTGTATAACAGTATAAATTTGCTGCCCCCTCAAAATAACTCAACACATAGCCTTTGATGTCTAAACTGCTATAACGTTATAGTTGCAGTAACTGGATGGTGGTCAGTTAGGAACATTGGTTCGATTGTAGCTTTAGAGGGAAATGGGAGATATTTTTATGTGATGAATAAGTAATCGATTCTCGAGTAGCGATTGTGGGGTTTGGAGAAGAAAGTGTAGTCTTTTACTCCTGGGTGCAGGGTGCGCCAAGAGTCGTGTAAGAATAGGTCTTGTAATTGTAGCCTAATTTGAAGGAAGCCTATGTAAGGTAGTGATGAGGTACCTGAAGATGTATCCTCCAGTGGGTTTAAGGCTACATTAAAGTTCCCTCTGTGTATAAGGATACCTGATTGGAATGATGTTAGGGCCATTGAAATGTTGCAAAAAAGCTAATTTGGGCAGAGTTAGGGCTGTAGATATTTGCGATCGTGATTGGTCTCCCCCAGACAGAGCCTTTGATGAATGTATAGCACCCTTCTACGCCTTTTAGAGAATCTGTTATTTCTATGGGGAGGCACTTGGAAAGTAGAATTGATACACCCTTTGTTTCGGCTAGCATATTAGTTGAATGATAGGCCTTGGGATAATCTTTGTTCGTTAGTTTAGGGACATTAGTAGCTTTGAAGTGGGTTTCCTGAAGGAGGATTATTTCAGCATTGATTTTCCGCATATAGAGTAAGAGCTGAGATCTTTGTTCTGGTATGTTCAACCCTTTTGTGTTCAGGGATACAAATTTAATATTCACAATTTTAGAGCTTTTGGTGTGTGGTATTCATTATGTTTGTAGACATGTATTCAAGAAAAAAAAAAAAGGGGGGGGGGGGGGTCGGGGGAGTTAAGAAGAGGTGTGCTTTGGGGTAGGGTTAAAGTGGTTGTAGACCCAGGGGAAAAAAAAAAACTGTGAGACAAGGGCATTATGAGCTAGTATGCATCACATACTAGCTCATTATGAAATACTTACCTTAGAACAAATGTGTTGCAGCGGTCCCCGCACACCGCTGTGACCGGCGACATGCTTCTTCCGGGTCCACGGGTTCCGCGCTGTGATTGGCCAGAGACACGATGACGCCACTCCCACGCATGCGCGCTGGAGCTGCCTGTCACGGCACACTCACTTTAGAAACGGCACCCTCAGGCCGTTTCTTTAGTGCGCATGTGCCGATGATGTCAGTACATTCTATTACAGTGCATATCACCTAAACTGTGTTTAGGAGATATGCATGGTACCTATATGTAAGCCTTATTATAGGCTTACCTGTAGGCTAAAGTGGTTGTAAGAGAGCCTTGGGAGTGGAGAGGAAGAGCGAGGTCTGACTCCTAGGGTAGACCAGCTATCCTGCCTTGATTAAGATAGAGTGTCGGAATGTGTCAGCAGAAAGAGTCTGGTTGTGCTGGGTGGGGTTGGAGAAGATGTTTTTTGGTGTTGTGTGGTACTGGGAGGTTTAAATGTCAGAGGTCAATAATACTTGATTGGTCCTAGTGAGTGCAGGAATAGATGTGGTTATGAGTGAGGGAGAAATTGAGACTAGAGAAGAGTTCTTGTGGTGATGAGTGGAGTGATCATTATGTGAGAGTTAGGCTGAAAGTGATGGCGTTTGGTAACAATAAACTGTTAAAATGTCTTTCACTGGTGTTTGTGAGGGATTGCAAAATGCAAGGTAGTTGTGCATACTGTATTATCTAGAAATTAAAATCAGTCCTAGGAAATGGTATGTAGCTCAGTGTAGTTTGCGTTCAGTAGCTAGGGAGAAGCACTTGTGGTAATACTTTTTTCCCCTTGTCCTAGGATGCCCGCTTTGTAGTAGAAGGATGTTACGCTCCTTAGGATGCTCACTGTGTATTGGGGGGGTAGTGTATCTCTTAAAGTGTGGGTAGAGACTGGCTCCTGGGACTTGATTATGTGTCACCTTTGGGCTTCTGTAATTTGTGGTTTACTCAGTGAACATGTAGGGCTTGTCTTAAGGTAGCTTGACAACAATACATATAAAAAAATAAATAAACAAGAACTATGCAACTTTTTGGTTATACGTTTGGAGAAATGCATTTTCTTCTCCCTTCTTTCCATGTATGTCATTTATTCTCCCCTCACACCCACATATTATAAATCAAACAGAGATTTTTGAGCTTTGAAATAGACTAGGTACATTCTAAATTGCTTTGCCCGTAATGATTGGGCCTTGGGTTAGAATGCTAGTGGGATGGGGTTAGGGTCCCAAAGCATACTCAACTTATATGTGGTGCTGGGTGTATATTTGATGGAGGGAAGATTTTTTTTTTTTTTTCAATGTTCTTTATCAAATTTTCTGAGTAAACTTACAGAAGAGAAAAGAAAAAGGGAGAACTGTATAGCTTTAGATAGTTACAATAATTCCAATACAAAAAGCATGAGAGAAACAATCAATTGTGATGAGCTGCTATATTTGTTATGGGGCCTTAGTTAGGATTGGAATCATAATTTGCATCAGCGACTGCGCAGGAGGACCCCAGGTCAGAGCCAGGACACCCCTAGCGGGAACACAACTGTGTCCCGGACCTGACAGGAGGCCCACCGCGCAGTGGCCCAGTGCAGCTCAGCTCTTTTAACATAGTGGATATATACAAAAAGGAAAAGGGAGGTGGGGGGAGGGGTTAGGATAAACACAAAGGGCAGGGGGTGTAAAGAGAGAAAATATGTTGGTTGATATTGGCATAAAAGTTTTTGGATTAATTATAACAGATTGATTGGAACAGTGAGTATATCTCAAGGATAGAGCCGAGTTCCTCTCAGTTTCTTCCCCGGGGAGCACCACAGGGGGCAGGGTTTATTAGTAACCCAGCCTATTTCAATTCGGTTGAAGTTATTGGGTCTGGGTTACCTATATACATTTATTGGCTCTGGGATCTAGCAGCCAAGGTTGCCCCCTCTCATGGAACTTCTTTAATAGCATATGTGCTTTAGAGTACAGGTGTTCCATGAGTAGTTGGTCATTTAATATTGCAATAGCATCTTGTACTGTGGGTGGGGCTGCCTTTTTCCAGACCCTGGTTATAGAGAGACGGGCAGCAACCAAAATGTGAGTAGTTATAGGGTGAAATTTTGTATGCCACTCCCTGAGGTCAAGACCGAAAAGAGCTAACTGTGGGGTCATTTTGGAGTATCTTCCTGTAACATCTCCAATTAGTGTGGCAATGTCCGTCCAGAAACAAGAAATGGATGGGCATTCCCACAGGATGTGCAAAGTGTGTCCATCTTGTTTACAATTCCTCCAGCAACCTCTGGAATGAGATGGGTATATCTGGGATAGTCTTACAGGTGTATAGCACCAGCAATGTAGTATTTTCAGGAGCGTTTCCCAATGGGAGATGTTTCTCGAGAATCTCAATGGGGCATGCATGGCTTGTTGCCAATCTGAGATGGGGAATTTCTGTTTCAAGTTTTCTTCCCATAACGTGATGGGTGCTGGTTTATCCGTACTTTTTTGTCTCATCAAGGTGTTGTATAGCAGAGATATACTCCAAACCTTTTTGTTGGTAGAGTTAAGGAAGGAGACAATTTCTTTAGTTGTGATATCTTCCGAGAAACTTATGGAGGAGATGCAATGTCGGATCCTCAGAAATGCATAAAAGTCCTTGTTTGAGATGTTATAAAGTTCTTTGAGACAGTGGAAGGACATGAGTTGGTATTATTTGAATAAGTGACCTACGGATTCAATGCCCATCGAGACCCACCTCTGGATAAGTAAGTCAGGCGTAATCGAAGATAACGCAGAAAATGGGAGGTGATGTTACACTTGCGTGTGTAGATTTGAATCTATTTGTCTCACGGATTTCCACACTGTAATTGTTGCATTCACAGTGGGTAAGAAAGAGCGGGCGGGATGGTACCCCAGCCATATCGCTGTCAGAAATTGTTGAGGATTATCCGTGAAAACGTCCTTCTCGATTTCCACCCATCTCTGTGATTCTGGGGCATTCCAGAGGCTTTTAGTTTGGGCCAAGATGGTAGCCCTGTAGTAAGTTTTTAGGTTCGGGACCCCTGGGCCGAAGTGGGTCTTGGGGGTGCTGAGTAAGGCTGCTTTGATCCGGGGTTTGCGAGCAGCCCATATAAATTTGTTAATTGTGGCTTGAAGTTTCAATATGTCCGTTTGTAGTACCGGTATTGGCAATGTCCTAAAGAAGTATAGCACATGGGGTAACAGAAACATCTTGGAGAGGGCTATTCTGTCCGCCCAAGATGCTGATGTGTTGAGAAGGTTTTTGGAGATGCCTTGTAGTTTCTGCTGTAAAGAAGATAGGTTAATACGCAAGATCATATCCAGTGGGGAAGTCATCTGAATGCCTAGGTATGACATTGAAGAGTTTGTTGCCCAGGAGAATGGGGAGATGTTAGAGATGGAGGTTTTGAGTTGGGGTGGTAGGGCAATCCCTAACATGGAGGATTTAGAATGGTTTACTTTGTACATACATATCCAAATGAGTGTAGTAGATCACGGAGGGCGGGTAGGGAGCTAGCTGGTTCCGTTACGCAGATGATTATGTCATCCGCATATAGGCCTATTTTTTGTTGGTTCCCTCCAATCTTCAGGCCTTGTATGGATGCGTGTTCGCGGATGGCTTGGGCAAGGGGCTCGATGGTCAGAGCAAATATCAGGGGAGATAGGGGGCAACCCTGCCTCGTCCCATTGGTGATGGGGAAGGGTGATGGTAATAGTCCTGAGGTTAAAACCCTGGCTTTGGGGGTGGAGTACAAACCTAATATAGCGTTCAGGAAGGGACCCTGAATCCCAAATTTGCGTAGGACCAGGGTCAGATATAGCCAATTAACCCTGTCGATCGCCTTCTCCGCATCCAATGATATTAGCAGAGAAGACGTTCGACAGTGCTCGGCCCACCCAATGATGTCTATAAATCTGCGGGTGGCATCAGATGCTTGTCTGTGTGGTATGAAGCCTACCTGGTCAGGGTGGACAAGATTAGGGATGTGATTGGCTAGATGTGTGGCTAATAGTTTGGTGTAAATTTTAAGGTCCATGTTCAATAATTAAATTGGTTGATAATTGACTGGGTCTTGGGGGGCTTTACCGGTTTTGTGTATGGTTGTTATGGTTGCTTCTAGTGATTCCGAGGGGATCTGTCCTGTTTATAAGAAGGTATTGAAAGTGTCGCATAGATGTGGGGTCAACTGATCAGAGAAGGTTTTATAATACTCATTACCAAATCTGTCAGGGCCTGGAGCCTTGTGCATGGGGAGGTTTTTTATGGTACGTAGGATTTCATTTTGTGTGAAGGGTGCACATAGGGACTCCAGCTGAGTTGCGGAAATGGAGGGGAGATGTAATGGTGTCTAAGAACTCGCTTATTCGCTGTGAGGTGGGTTTGGGTTCTTGCAGATTTTGTGCTAGGTTATATGGTTTTGAATAAAAAGAGCTGAAACAGTCTGCTATGTCTTTAGGGTTAATTAATTTACGACCTTGGTCATCTATCAGGAATTCAATCCTGTTTTGCGCAGCCTTCCGTTTGTACTGTTGTGCTAGGAACTTACCCGGTCTATTCCCCTGGGAATACCAGGAGAGATGTAGGCGCCTGATATTGTAATCATGACTTTTTTGAAGGAGGGAGCTAAGTTCATTTCGTAGTTTGTTTAGTTCTGTAGCTATGGAGTCTTTGGGGTTCCTTTTATTTATGGATTCTAAGTTCCTAATTTGCTTAAGGAGGTTATCTAGGGTCATATTTCTCCTTTTTTTATAAAGATCCCTCTTAGTGTTGCTTTGTGTGCATTCCACATTGTGACGGGACTAGACACTGACCCTGCGTTGGCATCAAAAAATGAGCGAATTTCGGATTTCACTCGTTCCAGACTCTCCGTGGCACAGAAGAGAGTGGGGTTTAAACGCCAAGAATTAAATTTGGGGGTTTGGGAGTTTAGCAGAAGGGCTACCATTACAGGGGCATGGTCAGACCATGTAATACTGCCAATAGTTGATTTAGTAACTTTTTGAAGGAGTGCTTTGGAGGTCAGGAAGAGGTCGATCCTGGAATAAGATCTTTGTGAGGTCGAGTAGAAGGAGTAGTCCCTCTCGACGCCATGTAGACATCTCCAGGGATCATAGAGGTCCTCTCAAGAGACTAGGGATGACAGGGCTGTGGATTTTATTCGCTCTTTGTTGGAGGAGTCCATGAGGGGGTCAGTAACCTCATTGAAGTCTCCACAAATAATGAGTTGATCCTTAGGGAAGTGTTGGAGTTTCTGTAAGACTGTTTTATAGAAATGCTTTTGGTGGGTGTTAGGGGAATATATGTTTGCAATCACTAATGGTTGGTTGTTGAAGGAGGCAGATAGTATTATATATCTACCTGCTGGGTCTTGATCTATATGGGTAAGTCTGAAAGCCAAGGAAGAACTGATCGCTATCATTACTCCCCTCTTCTTTTGATCCGATTGTGCGTGAAAACAGATTGGAAATAGCCTATGTGAGCATTTGGGGGGTTGATTTCAGTAAAATGCGTCTCCTAAACACATAGGACATTTGCTTTCTGCAATTTGGCCTCTCGCCATAGTAGCGAACCTTTAAAGGGACTGTTTAGTTCCTTCACGTTCAGGGAGACAATTGTAAGGGACATATCACAGTGAAAGGAAAGCGGGGATATTAGTCTCCTAGCGTTACTTAGGGTCCACTCCTCCTACCGTCCCGTGAAAGGGTTTTGCAATATCAAGAGACAGTCACTTGTATGGTGGGGCCTCACAGTTGCGCGATGCTTGTAGGAACCGCGCAAGTGTGGAACCCCCAATATAGTATAATGAGAATCTCACTGTTCAATAAGTAGCGCCAACCTTAGAGCAGATAAATCAAAAAATAAGAAAAATGTTTTTTGTTTTTTTTTTAACATATTTTATTGACATTTTGTTAAAGTACAGAGTACAAAGATCACAGAATTAGAATCATATCAAGGTAAGAACCAAATAAAAAACTGGCTCCGTATCGGAGCGTACAGGGTTGTCCTGGAGGACGGGTAATTAACAAAGATCAAATGCGTAGGCAATAGATAGGGTACATTTGATGTGCTGATAAAGAAACAAAGAAAAAACATATGCATACAGAAAGTGGGTTAGTTGTTTGCCTATTGAAGGTAGTGTCTTTCAATCTGTGTCCGAGGGGGGAATTGGGGAGGTGTGGGGGACTAGGGACATCACCCAGAGTAATATTGAACAATTTCGGGTTAGTGGTTGACCGTGTCGTTGGCCCGGTAGGAGTGCATAGAAGTAGTGCTGGGGCACCAACTAAGAGCAGGTGTTGTGGTTACGAATCTTGAGTTTCCCCAGAGAATTGGATAAATCGTTTTTCAGGTACCACTCTGATAGTCGGAAAGGTTCCATGAATTTATTCATTTCCGACTGATCAAGTGACTTTTCTATGAAATTCCTCCATCTTGCAAAGAATTTCTTGGAGTGTGTGAATTTGAGGTTAATGACATCTTGTTTTTCCAAGAGAAGCAGGGAAAATAGTCCCTGTTTGACTTGGCTTAGACTTGGAGGAGACTGTTGTATCCAGGCCTGCATGATGGATTTTCTTGCTGTCAGAAGGCATAAGTGGGTCCAGTTCGAAGGGGAAGGTGGCGAAGAAGAAGTTGGGGATGTCGGATGGAGCCCACTGAAGAGGCACAGAATAGGGTCTTTAGGTATGGTATTGCCACTTATTTGACCTATGTAAGTGATAATGTTGTCCCAGAATTTGGAGATTGAAACACATTCCCACAATCTGTGGTAAAGTGTTGGTCTAGTGTTTTGGCACCAGGGGCAGATTCCTTGGCGAGGGTTCCCGGGTAGGTAGACCATTGGAAGGTAGGCTCTGTGGGCGATTTTAAATTGGGTTTCCCTCCAATTTTCGGCCTGTATTAGGGTACATACTTTTTTGTAGCCTGTGAGAATCAGCTCGGGGGCCAGTGGATTTTGAAGTATTGGGCTCCATTGTTGGAATTGGTTGATGGCATACTTATTAGCGTGATGTTGAATCAAGTGCCCATAAATTTGGGAGATATTGTACTTGCCATTAGCAAGGAGGGAGTCTACAAAGGATGGGTTGAAGGGATGCTGGGGTCCTCTGGGACAGGGCTGCAGGAAGGATCAAATTTGCAAGTATTGGAAGAAGTGGGAGGTTGGGAGGGTCAACTCCTCCTTTAGGCTAGGGAATGTTTTTAATGAGCTGAAGTCAGGATTGAATAACTGAGAGACCATGATTAGCCCTTTGTCTTTCCATGTCTGAAAAACTCCCGAATTAAGTGAGGGGGGGGGAAGAGGGGGTTATTTAAGATGGGGAGAAAAGGTGAGTATGTAGGGGATAAGTGTAATAATTTTCTCATCTCTCTCCATGCCAGTATGGTATCCCTGAGGAGTAAGTTGTTTTTTATGTGTGGGGGGAGGGACTTCACCTTAGCATGAAGGGAGGCGGCAAGGCTATAAGGTGAGGCTGTCTCTTTTTCCAGAGGAAAATTGGAGAAGGTGGATTTTTCCATAATCCAGTCTAGGCAATTCCTTAGCAGGCAAGCCAAATTATAGAACCTCAGGTTAGGTAGGCCCGCCCCTCCCTCGCTCTTCGGGAGACAAAGTTTCTTTAAGGCTATTCTCGAACGTTTGCCTTTCCATAGAAAAAGGGAGAATGCCGAATGAAGTTTTTGAATATCCGAGTGTTTTAGTAACAATGGCAATGTTTGCAGCGGGTATAAAATTCTAGTAAAGGAAATCATTTTGATTAAGTGGCATCTCCCGAAGAGCGAGAGGGGGAGGGACCGCCAGGTTTCGAGCTCTTTTACAATTTTAGTTATGAGTGGGGTATAGTTGAGTGTATAGAGAGAGGAAGGGTCTCTCCCTATATGAATGCCTAGATATGTTATTTGACTCTTAGCTACCAGAAAGGGGGAGGAAGATTTCCAACGGTTTGCTTTGCCTGGATTTAGCGGTAGAACCTCGCTCTTATCAAAGTTAATTTTCATGCCCGCGCATTCTTTAAAGTTGTGCATGGTTTGGGTTAAGTACTCAAAATCTCTGGATGGTGCGGAGGAAAAAAGAACTATGTCGTCCGCAAAGAGGGCAGATCGACATACTTCCTTTCCTATAGGGATACCACTCATTCCCTGACTCGAGTTGAGGATGCGGGAAAGAGGTTCAATGGCTAAATTGAAAAGGAGTGGAGAGAGTGGGCATCCCTGACGAGTACCCTTGGCTAGAGGGAATTCCGAGGAGGTAAAGTTGGGGGTGACTATGCGTGCCGTCGGCTTAGAGTACATTCCGCTTATGAAATTTATGAAAGGACCTTGAAAGCCGAAAGCAGACAAGGTCATGTAGAGCCATTTGAAGCTGATGTTGTCAAAAGCTTTTTCGGCATCGAGAGCAATGACTGCATAATCATTGTCTGGATGACGCTTGGCCTGATTTAAGACTAGGAGTACTTTTCTGAGGTTTAAGGTCGCTGCTCTTCCTTGTATGAAGCCCGATTGTGCTGGGTGGATAATGAGGAGAAGGATTTTAGCTAGTCGATTTGCTATTATCTTCGAGAGAATTTTTGCGTCGACGTTGATGAGTGAGATGGGTCTATAGGACCCAGGTAATAGCGGGTCCCTATTTTTTTTTGCAATGAGCTTGATATAAGCGGAATGCCCCGTCGGGAGGTAGGGGCCCCCTTTCCATATATTGGTGTAAACAAGGAGAAGGGTTTCAGGGATGAAGTCTGTAGTCAATTTGTAGAAGTCTGCGGGGAGCCCGTCAGGGCCGGGTGCTTTGTTTTTGGCCAGGGATTTGATGGTGGCTTGGACTTCTAGTAGGGAGATGGGTTCATTGAGGGCCTCTAGTTGGGCTTTAGTGATTTTTGGGATGTTGGCGGATGCTAAAAGGTCTGACGCTTTATCGACGTGAATCTGATCTTCTGCATAGAGATTTTTATAGTAATTGGTCAATAGGCGCTCTACTTGGGCTGGGGTGGTAAGTAAGTTGCCTGAATGATCTCTCAGGGAGGGCATGTGGGTCGGGGAGTATTTGTTTGCGACCATGCGAGCCAAGAGCCTTCCGGCCTTATTGCCATGTTTGTGATAAAGGAGCTTTGCGTGGAATTGCTTAGTTGATTCATATTGAGAGGACCAGTGGTCAAAGGATTGTTTTGCCAATTGCCATGCCTGGATATTGTCTGGGGTGCGTGCCAAATTTAAGCGGTTGTGTGCCTCTTTGAGTTCTCGGCTGGATTTTTGAAGGTTGGTTGCAGTCGTTCTTTTAAAATTAGTGGTAAATGCCATAATGCGTCCTCTAAGGAAGGCTTTTCCGGTCTCCCAGAAGAGGTTGGGGGAGTGGGTATGTTCTGCGTTAGTGGACATGAATTCCGTCCATGCAGCTTGAAGTGACATTTTAAGATCTTCATTCTCAGTTAGGAACGAGGGGAAGCGCCAGGGTGAGCCCGGACCCCTGGGGAGAAGGTTAGCGATTTTAACAGTGATGGGGGAATGGTCCGATATCGCCATGTCTTCAATCGTCGCCTGGGCTATCATTGAAAGAAGAGGAGGGGAGGCAAAGAAGTAATCGATGCGTGAAAATGTCTTGTGGGGGGGAATAATAGGTATATTCTCTGTCAATGGGGTGAAGCATGCGCCAGATGTCAGTCAAATGGAGAGACTCTGCGACGGTGGCCAGGGGGGAGGAGTAAGGGTTGGTGGGGGTGGATAGGGTCGGTGATGGAGTAGTACGGTCTTCAGAGGGATGCATGACTGAGTTAAAGTCACCTCCAAGGAGGTGAAGGGGTTCCACTACCTGAAAGGCCCAGGCTGTTAGGTCCTGAAAGTAGGTCTGGGAGGGAGAATTGTCCGCATAAATGTTAGAGATAGCTAAATCCCTGCCCTCAAGAGTAAGGTGAAGCGTGATCCTACGTCCCACATTGTCCACTTCCGTCTTACGGACGGAGTAGGCCAACTTTTTGTTGAGGAGAATGGCTACCCCAGCCTTCCTCCCCAAGGCTGGGGACCCAAACACCTTGCCTACCCATAGTTTGCGGAGTCTGGGAAGATCTTCCGAACTCAAATGCGTTTCTTGTAGCAGTGCAATGTCTGCTCCAAGTCTTTTGAGATGTCTGAGAATTTGCATTCGTTTTTGGGGGGTCCTCAGCCCTTTTACATTCCAAGAAATAACGGTCAAGTTACTCCCGTGCCTTGGGGGGTCCATGTATATTTGTGAAGGGGATCTAGAGGCAAAGAAAGCCACATGAGAGAACTTTTGTTATGAAAACCTCCCGAGCCAAGGGGTGGACACAGATCATGATATAGGAAACTATAAATAGGCCTAAACCAGATTGGGTAATTCACACATCGAAGGAAAGCACCAAATGTAGCTAAACGAATGGACTTCACTTTTTTCCGCATAGAGGGGAAAAGTTAATCCTGCCGACTTCCGCCTCTGCCTGGGGGTATTGGTGTTAGGAGGCGGCAGACTGGAGGAGTGGAAAGACCGGAGGAAAGGTGTGGGGTAGAGGGGGTGGGGGGAGGGGGAGAGGGGAGCAAAGAGAGTATTTGTTAACTATAATAATAGAAACGCCCTGTGGGCCAAGAGGAGCATTGTAAAATCACTTAACCATTTAACCGGGTCTTGGACCGGGGTCCTTAACCATTGGAGTCTGCCCCTGCGGTAATATACCACGGGGGCAGGGTCCAATGCATTAAACAAAAACATACAGAACACAATACCCATAAGGGTGAAAACAGTGTAAACAGCCGGTATACTGAGTCAATTTAGGGGTATTACCATAGCTTCGTAGCATTCTCCAAACTGAGTCTGAACAGGGAACTCAATGCGTTATTACCCCTGATCGGGGGAATTCGTTTGCAAACACTTACAGTTTGTTGTTCAGTCCGCTATGGATGTGATGTGGCAAAGGAGTCATCTCGTAACGGAGGGGGCGGCAGAGGGGATAATGGTGGCCGGTTAAGGAGCTGTCACTTGCGTGATCGCTGAAGATCCTTTTAGTCCTGAGAGGGAGGGAGTTCCTGTGGACCGAAGCGGGCTCTTTTGTAGGGTGGTTTCGACGGGCTCCCAGCTTTGTTTATCGCGATGGAGGATTTCTTAGGTGTTGATCGAGTGGCGGCTTCTGACTGGAGTCTGGTCCATGTCAGGGTGTAGGGAGTCAGACACGAATTGTTCAGCTTCCAGATTGGAGGTAAATGACTTTTTGTCACCTTGCGGGGTCTGGAAATGAAGCGTAGCGGGGTATGCCAGGCTGAAACGTATGTTGAGCTCATGGAGAGTTGTGCAGACTGGTGAGAACGCTTTTCTTTTCTGCATGACCTCTGGCGAGTAATCTGCAAAGATAAGTAGGTTATGTCCTTCAAAGCTTAAGGAGCGAACTTTCCTGAAGGTCTGGAGGATGTCCTGCTTGTCCATGTAGTTCAGGTACCGTACAATTACAGCCCTAGGTTTAGAACGAGTGTTGGATGGTTGTCCAATCCTGTGGGCCCTCTCCACTGTGCAAGGGGCGCGGAGGCCCAGTATTTCTGGTATAGTGACTGCACATAACTTGGGGAGGATTCGCTGGGAATAAGTTTCAGGGAGGCCTATGATTCGCAAATTGTTCCTTCTGCTTCGATTTTCTAGGTCTATGACCTTATCCTGGAGATCTTTATTCTGTGTTGTGAGCTTAGCAACTTAGGCAATCAGGGCAGTAGTATCATCTTCCACATTAGATAATCTTTCCTCAGCCTGTCCTATTCTGGAAGCTTGTGATTGCAGTTCTTTGTGTATCTGGTCCATACCTTTTTGCACGGCATTTGTAACTGCTGTGTCCACTGCTTCCATCAGCAACGGTCGCATCAGGAGGACCACCGCCTGTGCTATCTCTGCAGGAGAGGATGGCTCTTGCACTGGGGTTCCCGGTGGTGGCTGTTGGGGCTGAGAGCCGTCGGATCGCTGCTGAGGAGGGGGGGAGGCGAGCATTGCCGCATACGAGACTTGTGTCGGGGTAGCAGCGGCCATGTTGGATGCGTCGCGATGTTCCTCTCCGCCGGGTGCCGGGGGGTAGCGTTCGGTCTCTGGTGTATGCGCTCCACGAAGCGATCCATGCGGAGCGGGGGACTTCTAGGGAGAGTCTCCGTGCCTTTCTCTCCGTAGACTGCCGGTTTTTCAAGCGGGTAACGTGGCAGAGGAGCGGAGCGGTCGTCTCCTAGCTCCTCTCCATTTGGCGCCGGAACCGGAAGTCAGAAAAATGTTTTTAACAAATTCCAATAGAAGTTAGTAAACAGAGTTGCAACTTTAAACGGTAATGTAGGCCAGTGTGCTTAGCACACTAATTCCCTGAGGGGTGTGACTAGTGTCTAGCGTGACTCATTCACTCCTATGCTGATTCCGAAGCATAAGTATATGTCCAGCCATTAGGTACCCTTTTCCTGTGGAGGAGTTGGGGGGGCCCGACGTTCAGTCTGCTATGTGTTAGATCTGGAGGCCCAGGGGTTATGCATTCTCGGGTGTGGATCCCTGTTCGGAGTCGGTTTGGGTTCCTGAGTGCTGATGCCCCAATTATTTAGAAGCTTAATGCCCTCCTTTGGAGTGAGGACCGAGACTTGTTGGTTGTTATGGGGTATCCCCATTTATAGGGGATCTTATGTTCCAGCAGGATCGCTGTAACTTGAGAGAAAGTCTTGCGTGCTTGGGAGGTGGCAGGAGAAATATCATTGAACAGCAGTATTTTGTTGAAGGGCTCTGGTAGAGAGTGTAGTGATCTTGCTGTTCTCATGATATTTTCTTTCACATGGAAATAGTGTAGCTTCGCAAGAATGTCTCTAGGGACTGAGGCAGGCAGGTGTTGCGGCTTGCAGATCCTGTGTGCCTGGTCTATGAGTAGATCCTTGGTAGTGAGAGAAGGTATGAGCTTCCGGAAGAGCTGCTGTAGATATGGGATGATTTCTGAGGCAGCTAGGGACTCTGATACCCCTCTAATTTTTATATTTTGTCTACGCGACCGGTCCTCTAAATCAGCGACCTTTAAGCGAAGCATTTGTATTATGGTCGCATGGTCGTCTTGTATATCAACCATCCTGTTGTGAGCTTTAGTGGCCTCCTCTAAGTGTTGCTCTATGTGAGTTGTGCGGTCTGCTAGGGAGGTTACTTCCTCCTGTAGTTGAACAATGGAAGTTTTAAAGTCCCTGTGTAAGTCCACTTGTAATGCTAGCAGCATGGCTTTAATTGCCTGCTCTGAGGCAGGATTGTCAGATCTGGGGAAGGCCACCAGTGGGGGAATGGACGTGTCTCCTCTTGTGGGACTGCAAGTCTCAGCGCCATGCTGTTTCTTGTTAGGTGGCTGTTTGTCAGGAGATTGTAGAGGAAACTCTGCTAGTCTGTTACCTCTCTCCTGAAGCAGGGGATTGTTGTTTTGCAGGAGCAGGTGTGTCGTCCATCTCTGCAGCGGCGCTCTCATGTGTAGAAGCCGTATGCTCCGTCCGCCCCCCTCCTTCCCCACTCTGTTGTGCGGCGCCATTACTTTGAGCAGGCCTCATGTAGAAGTCCAGGAGCTTGCGTGAGCCTTGAGCCTGTTTATCCTTTTTGGGCATAGTCCAGTCGGGTCCTGGTGGGTTCCCCTCTTCACCGGGGGGTAAATGATTGCTGTGGCTAGGCTGGAATCGCTAGGCAGGAGATCGGAGTGGCAGAGCTCAGTTATCAGGCGGCCATCTCCTCACGCAGCCGGGACACGCCCCAGAAGAATTTTTTTTAATAACATGGGAGAAAACCAGGTGAAACATACATTTCGTAACATACATGTTGAGCTTTTTTTTTTTTTTTTTTTTTTTTTTATCTCCGACTAGACGTATGACAAATGATTGAGGTGTCTATTAGGGTTTAAGTTGGGCCGCACATGCAGCACTGCTTGTGTGATAGTTAGTGGGACAGACTTGTCCATTAGTACAGATAGACTCCTATAGTCAGTGACTGGGTTATTTGACCCTGTTCTTCATCAGTACTAAGGAGTACTAGAGCTGGGATGTTGCACTGTGGGGTTAAGTTCAGTACAATTTTGGACAAGCCACTGGTGTAGTTCCAGGGTTTAGGATTGTCTGTGTTGCTGCACTATTTCAAGAAGTGTTGAGAGAGCAAAAAGTTCACACTCTGTTGCCATCTGAGACACAACATTACCCTTGTATAGCGTAGTATCATAGAGCACATTCCTTCACACTGGCAAAATTCGTTTTTTATGCGCCCTTAATACATGGATCTTGTCTGCTCAAAGTTTGTGGGTGAATTTGGAGAGTACTGCATGGAAATGGGATGATATAGCATCCAGGATATGTCCGAGATTGGGGAACAGCTAAAACAGTGGGATTTTAGAGAGGAGCCTGAAAAAAAGAAACGGCTTTACTCACGGTAGATGTATAGACATGGGGAACGTATAGGTCAATGGTCAGTAAGGCTTGAGGGATTAGTGAGGCAGGTGTTGATGGTATTAATCTCTTCTGGCTTTCCTGTGTGCTGGTGATGCTGGGGAGCTGCCTTCCCCGGGGAACGGCAATTTTCAGGTGGCAGAGATGAGCGAGAAGATAGACAGCGTCTCCCCTGGGTGCAGGGGTCGCTGCAGTGGTGGACTTCCATCGGTTCCTCTTGATGCTGCGTTGCATGGCGTAGGTCATGGACCCGGTCTGGTATCTCGACCAGGGAAATACCAAGTCTTTCACAAAATAATTGTGCATCTTCTGGATGTCTTAGATGTGCAGTACGTCCGGGCGACCCCCCGGCTAGACAGAAGGGGAATTTCCATCTGTACAGTATGCCTCTATCCCTGAGGATGTCTAAGAGAGGCCGTAGGTCTTTGCACTTTTGTACAACAATTTGCGAGAGGTCATAATAATTTGATCTCATTGCCGTAGTATAGGATGTGCCCTCTGTTCCTGGCTTTTCTTAGAATCCCTTCCTTTAGTTTGAATTTAACAATGCAGCCTATGACATCTTTGGGGGGATCAGCGTCTCTGCCTCTGGGGCGAAGCGCCCGATGAAGACGCTCCATTTTGATTGGTGTCTCTAGAGGTCTTCCCAGTAAGTCATGGCTACGGTGGCGTGTGAGAGCTGGGCTTATTCAACCATTTCAGGAAGGCCTCTAATTCTTATGTTGTGTCAGCGACCTCTATTATCTAGGTCCTCTAGATGTCTGTGTAGGTCTCTTAGTTGCATGGATTGTTTCCAGGGTTTGCTGTGCCACGTGTATAGCAGTCTATTCTCCTCCACTTCCTCTACCCAAGAAACGACTGCCTGTATATCTTGTCTGAGGTCTGATATAGCTGCAGCTAGTGTGTCCTTTATATCTGCAGCTACTACTTTCAGATTGTCAAGGCTGAGAGACTTAGCTGCAGGGGTGCGCAGATTGGAAGGCTGTGTGCCAGAGGCTCTTATGGGGCTCTTACTGCCCTTGTGTTTCTTGCGGCCTGTAAAGAGGAGGTCACGTTGTGGGATCGGGACCGAAAGATCTCTGGGATGTTGCCGGTGAGCTGTGTGTCTGTGTTCCTTGGAGAGCTGGAGCAGGTGGTGGATTGATCATGCTTGGGTTTCCCCATTTTTGCTTTGATCTCCCTCTTGAGCTGCTGAGTGGATATCAGAACTAGAAGGCTATGCTGCCATCTTCGTCAGCGTCCAGGCCATGCACCATGTAAATATTTTATCTTTTCAGGTGAACACTTAAGAAATGACACTTTGCTACAATGTAAAGTAGTGAGTGTACAGCTTGTATAACAGTGTAAAAATGCTGTTCCCTCAAAATAACTTAACACACAGCCATTAATGTCTAAACTGCTTGCAACAAAAGTGAGTACATCCCTAAGTGAAAATGTCCAAATTGGGCCCAAAGTGTCAATATTTTGTGTGGTCACCATTATTTTCCAGCACTGCTTTAACCCTCTTGGGCATGGAGTTCTCCAGATCTTCACAGGTTGCCACTGGAGTCCTCTTCCACTCCTCCATGACGACATCAGGGAGCTGGTGAATGTTAGGAACCTTGCGCTCCTCCACCTACCCTTTGAGGATGCCCCACAGATGCTCAATAGGGTATAGGTCTGGAGACCTGCTTGGCCAGTCCATCACCTTTACCCTCAGCTTCTTTAACAAGGCAGTGGTTGTCTTGGAGAAGCATTTGGAATTGTTATTATTTGGAATACTGCCCTGCGGCCTAGTCTCCGAAGGGAGGGGATCATGCTTTGCTTCAGTATGTCACAGTACATGTTGGCATTCATAGTTCCCTCAATGAACTGAAGCTCCCCAGTGCCGGCAGCACTCATGAAGCCCCAGGTCATGACATTCCCACCACCATGTTTGGCAAGACACACTTGTCTTTGTACGCCTCACCTGGTTGCCGCCACACACGCTTGACACCATCTGAACCAAATAAGTTTATCTTGGTTTCATCAGACCACAAGACATGGTTCCAGTAATCCATGTCCTTAGTCTGCTTGTCTTCAGCAAACTGTTTGCGTGCTTTCTTGTGCATCGTCTTTAGGAGAGGCTTCATTCTGGGATGACAGCCATGCAGACCAATTTGATGCAGTGTGCAGTGTATGGTCTGAGCACTGACAGGCTGACCCCCCCACCCCCTCAACCTCTGCAGCAATGCTGGCATCACTCATATGTCTGATTCCTAAAGACAACCTCTGGATATGATGCTGAACACGTGTACAACCTAAGCAGCAATGCTGGCAGCACTCTTTACGCCTATTTAAACCGCTGTATGGTCTTGGTCACTGTGCTGCAGCTCAGTTTCAGGGTCTTGGCAATCTTCTTTTAGCCAGGGCCATCTTTCTGTAGAGCAACAATTCTTTTTTTCAGATCCTCAGAGAGTTCTTTGTTATGAGGTGTCTACAGATAATTGCAGCGCCCAAATAAAATTATTTAAAAGAAACCGGAATGAGATGAGGCAAACCAAAAATAAATATAAAAACTGTTCAAACAAGTCCCAATGGAAGAAAGGTAACTGTATAGAGAGTATTTCTCATAACTCATTAATCCATATGTATCATATGCAGTTCAAAATCATTATCTGTGTAGAGGAACTGAAGCCCACAGGGTATTCTGATAAATCCAATAAACCTGATATGGATGTAAGCTTACCAGAAACCTGTAGGAAATGCGCGAGTGTCAAAGTGATATCTCTGGGATGAGCCGTCCGATGTCCTCAGAATCCTATTGGGGGATACATATGTCCCGGATAACCAACTCTGGGATGTGATGGTATGGAGTCATCTATCCATGTAGGCCAAGGTAAAAGGAAGACAATTCCTGTCTGGGTGGACGGCTCCAACTTCTCCAGGCGGTTTGTCTCCGACAGTAATATTGCACACCAAATCGCAATGGATAAAGAGAAAGCCGCAATAGTGTAATACTGTATATTGAAATATTTATTTCGACAAAGAGATTGGATAATACTCACAATATGTTTGGTTAAAAAGAGCTCTCAATAAAAACGTGACAGGGAGGGTCTGGAAACCCGACGCGTTTCAGCTCCAACAGCCGTCATCTGGGGTATAACCCCCTCCTGTCACTACCCTAATTTATAACAAATGCAGTAAGAACAGAAAACACGCCCCAAAGGGGGCTGAAACCGGAAGTCAAATTTTGCTATCAAAATGGCGTCAATTGGCGTGAGTGCCAAGCCTCGATCTCATTACTCCACATGTTTAGCTATGTGTGTAATCTAAAAGATCCCAAAGTAGAGTCCATAAAGATGATTGGTGACTCTGATATTGTGACAAACAGACATATATTTAAGTAATTATTTAAAGAGAAAAATTTTGCCATAAATTGTGGCGAATGTAACCCGGAAGCGGAAGTGGTCATAGGATGGTGCCGCCCGGAAATAGCAGCGTCATCTATGGAAAAAATTATCCATCCCATGCATCACACCCTTATTAGACCAGTGTCAGCAAAGGATGTCTTATCGTCAGAGGAAAAAGACCAAACTGGATGTGTGCGGTGCCTGATAAGCACCAATGAACCACGTAATATAAATTATAAATAAAAGAGAAAAAAAGAGAAAAAATAGTGCTCAGATCCCCAATGTCAACGAAAGATATCTTAACATCAGAAAAAAAGAGTAGATTAAATGTGCACCGTGCCTATATGCATCAATAACCAACGCATTAAAAATTGAGAATAAAAGAAGATGAATGTAGTGCCCAGGAATCCCTATAAAAAGAATTATATATATAATGTGTAAACAGAATAACTGTATATAAAACCTAGTGATAGTGACCACATGATTGATAAAAGTTAATTAATGTATATAAAGTGCGTTCTGTGCAATATAATATATACGCCAAATTTCCTGCAAAAAATTACTTGCGTTTATGTATAGGTATTACTTTCAATGGAATAAACGTATCAAAATGTAAAAATATTGAATGTTACAATAAATAATAAATAAAAATAAATATAAATATATATATATATATATATATATATATATATATACATGAAATATCCAAAAGGCAGAAACATATATAAAAAGACCAGTAGATACCAAGAGACCAGTTAAAAGATACTCATTATAACAATATACTGAATCAGTTAAATATCCAAGACGTATATGTGAAAGGAATAAAACGACTCCCTAAGTAATTACTCCCTCATATGTATAATGTGCCAAAATACTGGGTCATAACAATGTTCAAGCTTTGCTTATAAAAGAATTAATATCCCAGTCAACATTCATCCCATGGGGATAATAACTTTTCAAGGAATAAATCCAGGACGTCTCGAGTTGGGAGACTCCTCTTTTTAACCACCCTCCTCTCCATGGGGGAACGTATTTGTCTATAATCTGATACAGGGTTCCCTCTGGGTTGCAATTGTGATATCGCAAATAGTGTTTGGGAACACTATGATTAGTTTTCCCTTTTATTATATTTGTAATATGCTCATTGACCCGGAGGTTAAAAGCCCTAGTGGTCCTCCCCACGTACTGTTTGTTGCAGGGGCAGGTCAATAAGTATACAACATTTTTGGTCTCACAGGTACTGAAAGATTTCAAATCGAAGCTATGACCTGTAATCGTAGACATAAAACTAGGGATTCTCCTACTTTTACATTTGTTTAATTTGCAAACCCGGCATTTTTGACATTTAAAATATCCCTTAAGATCCTGAAAAAAAGATGGCTTATGGGGAGGGTCTACCACGTTAGGGGCAATCTTGTGCCTGAGTGAAGGTACACCTCTGTAAGTAACCTGCGGTTTTTCAGGTAACAAGGGACCAAGTACCTGGTCGTTACGGAGAACGTCCCAGTGCTTAGAAATAACCTTTTTTAATTTGTTTGTGTTGTATACTGTATCCAGTGAAAAAAGACCATTTAGCTTCATGTCTCACAATTCTTTCTTTATCCTTCAATAATTCAGATCTTTCGATACATGTGATCGCTTGTATCTCCCTGTCAAGGTCGTGGTTGGTGTAGCCCTTTTCCAAAAAATTATTTTTTAAAACCTGGGCCTGTTCCTTGAATCTGTCCGTATCTGAACAGTTCCGCCTTAATCTAATAAACTGGCTCTTTGGTATCGATCTTAACCACGGTCTGTGATGGCAACTATCAGTAGGGATAAACCCATTCCTATCGGTAGGTTTAAAAAAGGTCATGGTAGAGAAATGACCTTGACTGATGTTGATATCCAAATCCAAAAAATGTATGTTGGTTTGGCTACTCTCAAGGGTCAAAATGATGCCCCTGTTGTTAGCATTGAGTGTGGTGAAGAAAGAATTAAGGGATTCCTGATCACCACGCCACAGGAGGAGGATGTCGTCAATGTATCTGGCCCAAAAGATGAGTTCTGGTCTCTCTAGGGCATAGACGACATCCTCCTCCCATTTGGCCATGAATAGATTAGCCAAGCTGGGGGCAAACTTTGCCCCCATGGCTACTCCTTTGCTTTGTGAATAAAAACAGTTATTGTGCCAAAAATAATTTTGTTTAGTGGTGTAAACCACCAAACTAATAATGAAATCCCTCTGTGAATCCTGTATGGTGGTATCCTGTTTAAGAAAATGATTAACTGCTTCTAAACCCAAATCATGGGATATGCTAGTATAAAGGGAAGAAACGTCCGCTGTGGCTATAATATCGCCAGTCTGTAGTTGTACATTTTCTAATTTGCGGATAGTATCTTTCGTATCTCTCAAATACGATGGCATTCTAGTGACATGGGGTTGTAGATAATAATCAATATACTGGCCAATTCTAGAGGTAACCGAATCGATGCCGCTAATAATTGGAAGGCCAGGTGGATGTTCCGTATTCTTATGGATTTTCGGTAGATAATAAATAGTTGGGATTCTAGGGCACATGGGAATAAAGAAATGTTTCTCTTTTTTATTTAAGATCCCATCCCCATAACCTTTATTGATTAACTTAGTGAGTTCAGCTTTATACTTGTTGGTAGGGTTGGAGGCTAGAGGTTGATAGGTATCCGTATCACTCAAGATGTTATTCATCTCTGACATATAGTCAGCCCTATCTAGAACCACTATACCTCCCCCTTTATCCGCTGGTCTGATAATCAAATCTTTATTTTCACAAATGCTCTCAACACCTTTTTTTAAAGAAAAGGGAGTATAACATTTTTTCACAGGTAAATTGTCCAAATCACGTAGCACCAGATCTTTGAAGACCTTAATGGACGGAGCAATGGGACCTGGAGGATTATATGTGGAAGGATTACTAAGGCCAGAATGAACCACAGGATCGTTAATTAAAGTAGACCTGATACGGTTACTAATAAGATACCTTTGAATGTTATTTTTTTTTACGAATTTTTGCACATCAATGAAGGTATCAAATTTATTCAATTTTTTTGGCAATGCAAACTTGAGACCTCTATTGTGTACATTGGTTTCGTCCTGAGAGAGAGTCAGACTACTTAGGTTGAAAATACCCGTAGTGGGGGCTAGGTTCGTACCCTTTTGCCCTCTCTGGTGTTTCCTCCCTCCTCTAGTCCCTCTTTTGCGTCCAAACCTCTTTTCCTTGGGGGGTTGGCCAATGGAAAATCCTGAGGTGGGGGGGAGGGGGGTAATTAGTATTATACCGAAAGGGGGATCGATCGATATCATATCTCCCATCCTGATACGAAAAATGCCGATCTTCATCATATAGAGGTGTATACCTATTTGAAGTTTCGATAGGGTGGTAAGGAGTGGGTGGAGGCTGGTAATATGTTCTGTTATTATATGTTGCCATATGAGGGTGGGGCTGATTGTATCCCCGGTCATACTGATATTGATTGTTGTTAGAGGTGCGTTGGAAATGTGGACCATAACCTCTTTTTGGGCCTCCATCACCCCTATTGGTTGTGGCATGAGGACGTTGACGCTGAGCAGGGAAATGGTAAACATTATGATTTTCTCTTTTCCAAGTAGGGGGTGGTTTGTAAGACATTCTCCCCCTATAGTCCGTATTGTTATGATCTGGGGGTTTAGGAGCTTCTTTACCTATGTGTCTCGAATGGGCGGCCATATCACCCTCGGGCATGGCTCCTCCCCCTGGGGTTACATTCTTTTGCCATTTAAAAACATTAGAGGTACGGTAATCCTCAATATCTCTCGAATACTTTTTCTGTTTTTTAGATTTCTGATCCTGCTCCTCTTTTTCCAAGTGGGACTTGAGGTCAGAGGAACAATTCAGATATTCCACTGAATTTTTGAATGGCAAAAGTTTGTCTTTGATCTCTTTAATCTCTTGGTCAATTATATTTAATTTAGCACGTTTCCTAGAATTAATAAATCCTAGAGATTTTAATCCAGCCTCATTGTAATATTTGTACCAGGCATCTAGGTCCACTTCCCCTTGTTGGGGTTGAATTTCCCATTGCAAACTGTGTGGGACCATGTTTTCACTGATGTACTGATCAAGAAAAGCTATATCCCATAATAAATGGATTTCAGTAACCATTAGGTTACGCAATCTAGTAAAGAGACCTCCTAATTCTGTATCAGTATTAGTAGCTACGAACACCCCATCAGTATTGAGGGTTCTCGAGGCCCTATAATCAAAAACATCCATATTGAAATGAACTTAAGTATGTGTTCGCTGGGCTAAGTGATCAAAAGAAACCAGAAAATATACAAGCAGAAGCCCGCGCACACAAATGGATAAACAGTAATATTTTTTAGAAAAATATATAAAATAAAATATGAAGGGTGGGCTGCCCGCAAAAAAACAACTGATCCAATTGCTCTAAAACATGTCTACAGATAATTGCAGCGCCCAAATAAAATTATTTAAAAGAAACCGGAATGAAATGAGGCAAACCAAAAATAAATATAAAAACTGTTCAAACAAGTCCCAATGGAAGAAAGGTAACTGTATAGAGAGTATTTCTCATAACTCATTAATCCATATGTATCATATGCAGTTCAAAATCATTATCTGTGTAGAGGAACTCAAGCCCACAGGATATTCTGATAAATCCAATAAACTGATATGGATGTAAGCTTACACCTAATTACTCAATACTCTTTATGAGAGATATGTCAATGGAA
>BLSH010541697.1:696671-706684 GCA_018402905.1 Glandirana rugosa
GGAGTTGCATATCAGGTAAAGGTACAGTGGAGATGACAGTCATTAAATCTTCAATAAATGCACAAGTTTATATTGATATTTTGGACACTTTTCTTATTCCATCAATTGAAAAGATGTTTGGTGATGACATCGTTTTTTAGGATGATAATGCATCTTGCCACAGGGCAAATGCTGTGACAACCTTTCTTCAACAAAGATATAATGTCAATGGCATGGTCTGCAAATAGTCCTGACCTCAATCCAATTGAGAATCTATGGTGGAAATGAAAGAAAACGGTCCATGACAACCTGCAAAGCTGATCTAGCAACTGCAATAAGAAAAAGTTGGAGCCGGATTGATGAAGAATACTGTTTGTCCATGCCCCAGAGAATTCACGCTGTTCTAAAAGCCAGAGGTGGTGCAACAAAGTACTAGTGGTGTACTGTAGTGTTTTCTTTTTTTTTTTTTTTCTATTTTTACGTGTTTCTGAAAGCCAGAAGGTTGGAATGTTAAATGCAAATAGTTTGGAGGCATGTCTGTGATTAGTTTTGTTTTTCTACACAATTAAACAATTGAATGAACATTTTCCAAGAGTGGTGATTCCATACTTTTTGCCAGGGTTTGTAGAATTAGCTGTTTCCTTCATTTGCACAACACATGTTTACTAGTTCTGTGCTAAACGTAGGAGATGATTTGGTAGCCCATTACTTTAGAATGTAGGGTAGATACAGCTGAGAGCAGCCTGATTTACAGGCCCAGTGACATCCTGCTCGATGGCTTAAAGTGGTTGTAAAGCCATTGTGTGATATTGCTATAATCCACTGTGTTACATTAAATGATGTGCCCAGTGTATGTGTTTTTTAAAAAATATGTCACTGTATACCTTATTTCACAGCGCAGATTGCCGCTCATGTGACTGCTCGCCGCTTTCCTCTCCCAGCCTGATAACTACAGCGGGAGGGGCTGAGAATCCCTCACTGGTGTCAGCCAGGAGGGGAGGCGGGTGGTCACATAAGCACCAAATGGCGCTATGAAATAACATATACAGCTGAATATTTTATTTTTTTTAAAACGCATACACTGAGCACATAATTTAATGTAATAAAGTGGATTGTAGAAATAACTCACAGTTATGATAACAGCAGGAGGGGAGGGGCAGAGAGCAAAGTGGCACTGTCACTAGCTCACAGGCAGGGAGGGAGGGGGAGAGAGGGAGCAAGGAGAGAGAGCGGGGATGACGGAGGCACGTAAACTGACCACGGTATCATGGATCAGCAGTCATGATAAACGTGGTCAGGACACAAAGAGGAGGGCAGCACCGGGCAGGATCAGCCAGGTATTTTAGATGATAGGGCCAAATTACACAGCACAAGCACTATGCTGTTATTCATGCTTTAACCACTTCAGCTCTGGAAGAATTTATCCCCTTCCTGACCAGAGCACTTTTGCGATACGGCACTGCGTCATTTTAACTGACAAATGTGTGGCCGTGCGACATTGTACCCAAACAACATTGATGTCCCTTTTTCCCCACAAATAGAGCTTTTTTTTGGTGGTATTTGATCACCTCTGTGGTTTTATTTTTTGCACTATAAACAAAAAAAAGCGACAATTTTGAAAAAAAAACAAGGACTAGGATTTTTTTTTCCTTTAAAAGATTTTTATTTGTAACAAATAAATGTACAATACATGAACTTTAAGTTAGTGTATGGTACATAATAAGTATACACTGTGGGTTAGATACAACCAAAAACAGTTACATCTCTGTTCAAAGTAGCAAGTTTTCCTGTCTACTAGGGTGATGGACATTTTCCCAGATACACTAACATTAACAGAAGCAATAAGTACATAGCAATGTCTTAAGCAGTCTCTGCCATTAATAAACAGCGTTGTGAGAGTCCCTCTGCACTGTGTATTAAAGTTTATGATAGATAAGCAGTTCTCTTCAATCTTGAGTCTGAGATGTGGGAGATATTAGGGTGTACTTAAAGACTTTTTGGGATCGTATGTTGAGTGTGGACGGGGGGTGGAATCCTTTGCACTGGGAGTGTTTTCCTCTGAATGCGAGTGCATTTGATGTGTTGTAACCATGTAGGGTCGCTTCATCAGGAAGCACATTCTCAAACGGTTGTATCTGAATGCATAAAAGAGAGAGACTTTTGGAAACAGAGGACAGGATAGACATAAGATAAGGACTGGGGGGGTTCAAAGGGATGGAGGGACCAGGCGGGGGGGGAGGGAGAGGGGGTTGAGGTGAAAAAGGGACCAGGCAGGGAGGGGGGTTCCTTAAGTCTCCACCAACGCCCTGTCGTCTGAGCCCGTTTATGGTATTCCAGCTCGGAGAAGTTACTTGTGAGATATTTAGGAGAGTGTATTATCCGGTAAATCCCTGTGTCTCCCATGTTCTTTGGCAAAACATGGTTGGAGTGATCGTGTGGGGAGATGTTGGTCGATATTGAGGATCAATTTGGGTAAAATTTGTGTTCAGGTCAATGAGTTTCGCATTGTCTTACACCGACATACATCTAGCTTTGGGTTGACAGGTTGGCATATTCCTGTGTGGTTTTGATGTGCATCCAGCAGGCCCATGTATGTGAGAATTTGGTAGGGGTTTATTTGGCAATATGGATTAATTCCTCCATCTCTGCAATCCTATTTACCCTCTTGCACCATTCCTGGATCGTCGGGGGGTGTTGAGTTCCAGTGGGCCGCAATGCATAGCTTTGCTGCATTAATTAAGTGTATTGCGAGTGACTTGCGATATGTGTGTTCCGATAAAGTCGATTGGTGAAGAAGAAATTGAGCTGGAGTGCATTCTAGAGTGTATGTGGAGATTCTAGTGATCAGGTCCTGGACTTGAGTCCAGAATTGTTGCAAGCGGGGGCAAGTCCACCAAATATGTACCAGAGTGCCGGGGTGTCTGGAGCATCTCCAGCATTTCTCGGGGAGCGTGGGGTTATATTTATGTAGTAGGTATGGGGTTCTATACCATTGCCATGTCAATTTGTAGCTGTTTTCCTGTATGGCAATGTTAAGTGAACCTTTGTGGGCAAGTGTGAAGATTCTTTCCCATTGTGCATCCGAGATCTCTTCTTGTAGATCTGTTTCCCAATGCTTGCAAGCCATTCCTGAACTGGGGGAAATATCTGAGAAAACCATACTGTGAATAGTGGAAACAAGGTGCCTCTGCTCGTTTGGTTGGGAACAGAGATTTTCAAATGGAGTCAGTGCTCGTGAAACTTCAGAATGTCTATTAATCTGCTTTAAGAAATGGCGGATTTGGAAGTAGACCCAGGGGGCAATTGGAGTGTTCAGGTCAAGTGTCGTGATTGTTTCCCTGTTTAATAGGGTGCCATCATTGAAGAAGTGGTGTGCGCTAATTTCTGGGCCAGGCCATGTCTCCACTAAAAATCGGTGGGACATACCGGGGGAGAGGCAGGATTAAGTTTTACTGGAGTAAGGGGACCGGGATTAGTTTAGAGGCCTGTTTTCCTACACGCATCTTTAAAGCAGCGTAACGAGGCTTGAATAAGTGGATGTTCCCTGAGCGTTTGGGGGATGTGTTGTGTGTTGACCCATGGTGTTGATTTCAGTGGAATGTCCGTGAAGGAATTTTCTATATGGACCCAATTTCTTGGGTTCCTCTGTTCTGGCCAATTGATGATCCTGGTCAGATGGGATGCCCAGTAGTAATTTTTCAGGTCTGGTAGTCATATCCCACCTTTCAGTTTTGGCCTGGTCAAGTGGGCATAACTGATTCTCGGGTTTTTCCGTTTCCACAGAAAGGTGGTACAGCATATTCTAAAGGATGCGAAGAAGACCTGCGGAATTAGGATTGGGAGGGCCTTGAGCAGTAATAGTATGCGTGGGAGGACGTTCATTTTCAGGATCGCCGCTCGACCGAACCACGAGAAGTAAGGTTTGTCCCAATTATGTAAGTCAGCCGTGATGATTTTAAGTATGGGTGGGAAATTTTTTGTGTAGAGGTCAGCCGGGTCGGCCGTTAGGTGCACCCCTAGATATTTGATCGCATCAAATTTCCATTGGAATGGGAAGTTGGCTTGGCATTGATCCACCGTGACCTTGGGCAGGTTAATATTTAATGCATACAATTTAGTGGTGTTAATTTTAAGGTTGGAGATTTGCCGAAAAAGTGAAAAGTCTTTCATGAGATTGGGGAGGGAAGCGTGTGGATCTCTCAGCAAAAGGAGCAGATCGTCAGCAAATGCCGCGACTATAAATTCTGTCAGAGATATCTATACCTTTTATATCGGTATTTGCTCTGAGACAGTTCAGAAATGGTTCTAAAGTCAGAACAAAGAGGATAGGGGAAAGGGGGCACCCTTGTCTCCTTCCATCGTGTATGGAGTAGGCGCCTGACAGATGGCCATTAACTCGGACTTGAGCTGTGGCACTTGTGTAGAGAGACATGATATAGTTGAACACGGTGTGACAAACACCAATATGTTTCAATGTAGCTCCCATGTAGTAACAGGCCAGCCTGTCAAACGCCTTCTCCGCGTCTAAGGACAAGAGAAAGCTTCTGTTGGCTTTGGAGCGCATCCAGTGCTGTATATTGATGGCAGTGATAGTGTTGTCCCTGGCCTCACGACCAGGGATGAAGCCTACTTGGTCGTTTTTAATTAATATATAATAAAGAAAGAATCGCGCAAAAAAACTTTAAAGTGTAAATAAATCCCAGTGAATAAGAGCATAAAGTGTAATAAAAGATATAATGAAATAAAATAAAATAAATATAAACTTCAAAATCTTCAAACGTGAAAGAGTTAATATTTGAAACAAATTCCAGTTAGACAATCCATATGTAAACTTCCAAAAAACGATATTATTGTTAGAAGAAGCTTCCTCCACCAGGTGCAAAGAATGGATAGATGAAGTGACACCAATCATATGAATCGGGTACTCTTACCAGAACACCATTGTTTACCTATCTCTAGGCAAACGGACAACACCAGCAGATAGCCTCTGCAAGCTTAAAGATCCGATTCCCCTCCAGCTGACAATCAATCGCACTAGGTGAACGTAATTCACTGACATCTATCCTCTGTCAGCTATTGACTCCAACTTCCCTCGGGTTATCAACTCGGCACCATGTAGGAATAGAGAAGGAGCCCAAATAGTGTAATGTCTATTATCATTAATTAATACTGGTAAAAGAGGTAAGATGTGATTAGCCAAGACCTTGGCAAATAGTTTGATATCGACATTTAACAAGGATATTGGTCTGTAGATGGAGATCGACGTTGCGTCTTTTTCTGTTTTTGGTATTACCGAGATATGTGCTTCCAATAGTCGATTGAAAGGAAGAGTTGAAGTGGGAATTGAGTTAAATGCCGTAAGAGAGGGAGTGGTAAGTATGTCTAAGAAGGTCTTGTAATATGTCGAGGTCAAACCGTCAGGACCCGGACTTTTAACGGGTTTTGTTTGATTTAATGCATTTTTAAGTTCCATATTTGTAATGGGTTTTTCTAACTCCTGTGCTGTCTCCGGGGTCAGTGGTGCGGGGCTATATTTGAGGAGAAACTCACGGATAATTGATTGTCGTTTAGACTTTTCACATTGTGTGTTAGATTGTGTGGGGAGATTGTATAATTTAGCATAGAACTTTTCAAATTTGGAGGCTATGTCAGTATTTTTAGTATATGTCTTAGTCTGTAATGTCTGTAATGGTGTGAACTGTGGAGGAAGCTTTTTTTTTTTTTTTTTGAATGGCTCTGGCCAGATATTTACCACATTTGTTGCCAAATTTGTTAAAGAGCTTGTGACTAAGGGTAAATTTGTGTCTGGTTTTGCAGTCAAGCTCGTCACGCAGAAGTTCCCTTGCATTTGTCAGTTCCTCCTAGTCTCGGTCTGATTGTGATCTCTTGTGTGCACGTTCTAAATGTCTTATTTTGTCAATCAGATCTTCTGTCGTCTTTAGTTTTTCTCTTCTGTGGGTGGCTTTCAAAGCTAGAAAGTGCCCTATAATTACACTTTTGTGCGCCTCCCACAGGGTGAGGGGGGTGACATCAGGCGTGTTATTTTCCACAAAAAACAATGTAAGGCTATCGCAAATATGAATTCTGTCAGGTTCGTTTGTTAACAGTGAGAAGTCTAGTCTCCATATTTTGGTAAAGGAGCGTTCCTCGGGTAAAGTCAAGGTGAGGGAAATCGGGTGATGGTCCGATACTGTCATTGGTTTGATCGTTGCGTGGGTGAGGAGGTGCAGATCTTTTTGGGACAGGAATAGATAGTCTATCCTAAAATATCTGTTGTGTGGGGCAGAAAAGAATGTAAAGTCCTTAACACTGGGATATAAGGTATGCCAGGAGTCATGGAGAGAGAGCTCTTGTAATTGAGACTTCATTTGGCATAAGGCTCTGAATGGAATGGAAGAGGTGTTAGAAGAGGTATCAAGCAGGGGGTAAAGGGCTACGTTAAAGTCCCCTCCAAAGATCGTGAGTCCATTTTGAAAAGCTGCTAGTGTTTGTGTGACGGACCTGAAAAAGCTGACTTGTGATGAATTGGGACTGTAAACGTTAGCATGCGTGACGGGAGTGTTTCCTATGAGGCCTTTGAGGAGAATATATCTCCCTTCTCTGTCTATGAGGGAGTCTGTCAAATGCTATTGGGTATTTTTGGAGATAAGTATTGTTACTCCATTTCGCTTTCGCCTGGCTGTTGGTGGCGTGGAATGCTGTTGGGAAGAGTCTGTTTGTGATTTTAGGAATGCAGTCGGATCTAAAGTGCGTCTCCTGCAAAAGGATAATGTCAGCTTTCAGTTTGCGCATCAGGTCTAAGACCTTACTGCGCTTTTCGGGGATATTTAGACCCTTTGAGTTAAGAGATATTACTTTCAGCGGGGAGTGATTGATTTGTGGGTTGGTGGCCGACATTGTTTCTGAGGCTGATGAATCCGGGTGAGATTGGGTAAATTTTGTGTGTGGATGGGATGTGTGACGATGGTAGATGACTTTTGCGATTAACTGTGGAGTTGGAATCTTGTGAATCGTGATCTCCGACTTCAGTATTGGTGGTGACCTACAGAACGGGGGAGGGGGAAGAGGGGGGAAAGGAGCTGAAATGGGGGGGTTGGGAGGAGAAGGAAAGGAAAGGTAGATCAGGAAAAAGAGGAAGTGGGGAGGTGAGAAGGGGTGAGCGAGGACTAATAAATAATTAGAATACTTGGGAGGGGGTAAGTATAGGGATTAGTTTGGGGTAGTTCTGACCAGTAGTAGGTCGATGGGATGGAACCTACTATCAGCTACCTTTTCTTTTCTGATGTGGGTCATCCTAGCCTCTGGTCTGAAACTGAGACCTGGAGACTCAGCTAGATGGAGGAGTGTCTGGCACCGTGCACAGGACACGACAGATGAGGAGCATCTCTCGGACCCCAGGGTGGCCACAGATATGGAAAGAGTGAAACAATGTTTAGGAGTATGTTGTGGAGGATGATTGGGGAAGAGGGTCACAGCTTGCCTATTCTCAAGCAACAGACAAGGGGCATGTTTCTTCAGCTGTGAAGTGTTCTGTTTAAGTATAGGGGAGACGGACGTGAACAGCCATTGTGTTCAGGTCCGGGGATGTAAGGAGAGTAAACAGATCACCTGTATGGGGGGGGGGGGAGAATAGTGCGAGGTGTGGTAGAACAAACTCTTCTCTACTTGTTATTTATTGGTTAAAACCACAAAAACGGAACCCAAGGTAATGCCATGTATATATTGAAATAAACAACGAACCATTCACTGCCAGGGAACCATGACCCAGGGAGCCAATGGGACTACACAAAAAATTGTAAGACAGTCAAGTGACTTAACGAAATACCTTTATGTCGAATTCAGCCTTTAGAATCAGATGGTGAGGGACCCGTCTCTCCCCGGAGGTGCATCCACGCTGCCAAGCATTAGAGTGTGTATGGAGTTGGTCTGGAATCTGGGGTTCAGTAGTGAGGTCCATGCATGTCTAAATATCGAATTTTCACGCTCAATCTGGGGGAGCGACATCTTGCTTCCTCTAAATGGCGTTTTAAGAAATTATTGTTCAGGCCACGTGGGCCCCAAAGAGTGACAAATCCCTGCATCTATCAAAAATACATAGATAACCTGAAATGAACAGCAATAAGAGAAAAGAAAACACAACCCAGGGGGTGTTAGTTACGCAAAGCCATTAAGCCGAAGCATACCTGACAGACATTTTACCATGCAAAACTTAGAACAAGATGAAAGGAAAAAGAAAAACGGAGGGGGGGACCATTGGCGTGAGTCTATAGATTGTTGCCTAAACCTCCCTTCACCTGGGGTCAGGGAATACTAGGGCTGTCCTTCCAAGTTCTACAAGCAGCCAGGGAAGGGGGGGGGAGGGTAATATGGTCTCAAGCTGTCATTACTGTGACATTGTGGGTGATCGTGGCAACAAATCCATGGCTTCCCCAAGAGAAAGTGGGGTCTTGTAGAAGTCATTGCTTGCTGTAATCATTCCTTGTAACATGGGAGAGGGGTTACTTGAACGTTCACTTATCTAAGTTGGCCTTTACAATGTAATACTTGGACAGTTTAACTTCAGAATGGTGTGTAACAGCACGTTACATCTTTTGATGGTATACTGCTGTCCTTGATTGAGGATTATACAGATACCTTATGTGGGTCAGTTTACAGGGATATGTCTAAAACAGATATCTTCGGGGAAATGGCGAATGTCCAGAGAGGATCTTCTGTTGTTGGGTTGGTAACCAGTCTTTAGGAATTAGGAATAGGCTAATTTACCTTACGGCTAGCTAGGTTTCTATTCAATGATTTTGCCTGTGACTTGGAGATGCCGTGGGGCTTGTGTAGGCCTCACTTCTGATCCTGGGAGATCTTTGTGAGCGCGGTGATGGGGATCTTCTTCTCCTAAGATGAAAATCATATCTTACAGGGATAGGTTCCATGGATGTGGCACGAGGCAAACGTGTGCCTGTTAGGTCGCTGTACCAGTCTGGTACTTCTACTCGAGGTATAGCCAGCGTGTCACAGAAAGTTGAGAGCTCTTCAGGAACTCTAAGCTGAGCTGTGCGTCCTTGGTGAGAGGCTGATAGGCAGAATGGAAACTTCCACTTATATTGTATACCTCTGGTGTGTAGTGCTTCCAGGAGAGGGTGAAGGTCTTTCCTGTGCTTCAGAGTTATGGGAGAGAGATCTTGATAGAGTTTGACACCTGCGCCTTGAAATAAAAGTGTGTGGCGTAACTTTGCATTTCTTAGAGGGGGGGCGTGGCCTGACGGGAACATGAACGGACGTGCTTTCTGAGAGCTCCGTGGACATCTACCGAAATCCATCCAAATCCGAGCCCTAGAGACAGTGAGTGGTGAGAAACATCCTCCACTTAATACCACTCAGCACACTCCCTCCCACAACACAGACCAAAAATCGAGCGTGGGGGGGGCCTACTCCCGCCGCAGCGCTAGGCCTCAAAGCCATCCGGACCTCCTGGCTCTCAGCCGCCCACTAAGCAGGCCATCCACACCAGCCACAGATCACCCACCCTGACAGGCACCCAGGGGACATACCTCAAGATTCTCCCCAGCGCTCGGATATCCTGGAGGCCGCCTTTGAGGGTCCTATAGGCTCGCGACCCCTCTTAGAACTCCATACAGGGGACCCACGGACAGTCCCACCCACTAGACACCGACCACACCTACCGGACGAATCACCCGCCGACTCTCGGTCCTCCAGGCCTACCGAAACTCCGGATCGCGACGCCGCCCTCATCCGGGGGGGGTGCGAGCTAAAAACCAGACACAACACCCTCCCTCACACGACTCACCATAATTCACCTCCTACAAAGAGTGGTGAGTGACAGAGATCCCGAGCCTAAACCTACCTAAAGCCATCTACAGGTGCCTCGAGAGTCTTTCGTGCAGGCAAGTACAAGGGCAGTCCGGTGCGGGGGGGAGATTCTTTACGTTTCAATGCGGTGTGTGAAAATAAAGTTCCGCGTCCACAGTTTGAGATAGTTCTAGAGAGAGGGTATTGAGACTTCGTGTCCTTTCTGGAAG
>BLSH010541697.1:726370-737610 GCA_018402905.1 Glandirana rugosa
CGTCCCCCCCCCCCCCCCCCCCATGCCAAGGTCCTACGTGTAATCCTGGACTCTGAACTATCCTTTCGGCTTCAAATCCAATCACTATTCAAAGCTTGCAGCCTCGACCTCCGCAACATCTCCAAGATACGCTCCTTCCTAACCAATTTCACAACAAACCTTCTAATCCACTCCCTGGTCATCTCTCGCCTGGACTACTGCAACTCCCTCCTCTTTGGCTTACCTCTAAATAGTTCAGTCCATCATGAACACTGCTGCCTGACTCTTTCACCTTACAAACCGCTCAGCGTCTGCTACACCCCTCTGCCAATCCCTCCATTGGCTGACACTCAACCAACAAATTAAATTCAAGATACTAACAATAACGAACAAAGCCATCCACAACCTGGCCCCCAGTTACATCACTAACCTGGTCTCAAAATGCCAACCAAATCGTTCTCTTTACTCCTCCCAAGATCTCCTGCTCTCTAGCTCCCTTGTCACTTAATCCCATGCTCGCCTCCCAGGACTTCTCCAGAGCCTCGCCTCTTCCATCCCCTGGAAAGCTCTACCCCAATTTGTCTGACTTTCTCCTACTTTGCCCACTTTCAGATGATCCCTGAAAACTCATCTCTTCAGGGAAGCCTATCTGGCCCCCCCACCTAACAACTGTACATTTATTTTCTCCATCAGCGCATCCCCCACAGTTATTACCTCTTGCATCTCTTGACCCTCCCTCTTAGATTGTAAGCTCTAACGAGCATGGCCCTGTGATTTCTTCTGTATTAAAGTGTATTGTATTTGTACTGTCTACCCTTAAGTTGTAAAGTGCTGTGTAAACAGTTGGCGCTGTATAAATCCTGTATAATAATATTTAGAATAAGAAAAAAATCAATGATTCACCATTAGAGACCTTAAGAAAATGTACTCTTTTTTTTTTGGCCATTGCTATTTCTATAGAAACAATGTTTTGTGTATCATTATTTGAACTAGTTGATGTCCTTTCTTTTTTTTTTGGTTACTCATTCTTGAGTGGTCATCTGTTACAGTTATCTATCTGTACCCACTGATGGCTCTTTCCTTTCTAAAAAAAATAAATAAAAAGTGACTGCTGGTGCTCAGTGTGTATAAGGCATTAAAGGGCTAAGGGTACTTGCACATACTTGTTCAAACATCAGTATTTGTGCCTGGGTATTTGCATAAATATATGTGTGTACACACATATTGTACATGAGTAAAAATATTCTAGCTCCTAGAATGCAATTTTAACATCTTCAAATTACTGTGTTACGCATGTACTTGAGCAAAATACTGACCAGTAACTCAGACTTTCTTATTACACTCATCTGTACGCAGTGTTTATGTGCTTCTGTACAGGCACATTAAAATTGGTGGGCTGCATTTAGATCATTGAAAAAATGCCTGAGTTTTTAAGCAGTAGTGGGCAAGAGACCTACAGCTATAACCAGATATTATCTATAATTAATAAGTCACTGTAAACTGGATTCCGTTAAGTAATGCAATCCCTCCTTAGCCTTAAAACAGGTTCATTTTTTGAGTATTACAGTGTAGCCATTAGGACCAAGGGGTTTGTTCAAGCGTCAGCCATTCCAATAAAAACAAAGATGTGGCTGTCAGTCTGGAGAGTCAGCCTTAAAGAGATAGTGCATGTGGAACCTTTCAGGTATAACAAAACTATACTAGAACACTTTTTTTCTAAAGCAGGGATATCCAAACGACAGCCCATGGGCCACATCTTGCCTACTCCAAGATTGTTTACCCATCCCACAGAAACTCTATTGTGATGGGTGCTTCTGATGTAAAAGATGGTCTCTGATGTGGCAAAGGGGCTTCTGATATGATGGAGGGCCTCTGATGTGAAAGGGGGCATCTAATGTCACAGGGGGACTCCGCTGTGATGAGGGCTTCTGATTTGAAAAGGAAAGGGAGAATTTCGGGTAGTGGGACTTTAAATATACCCCTGTGTGCACATCTAACACATGGAACCAAATATTTGACTAATAACCTACAATCTGTCTTTATTTTACAATATATAAAAACACATATTGTTATTGATCTGGTACATTACAATGGTAAGTACATTGAATTTTCTGCAGAGGTCAATGCATTTTGCAGATAATCCACTTTGTCAGGACCCACAGAAATGAGCACATTGGAATGAATATATCACAGTAAGTTAAAAAAGACATCTATAACATAGAAAGAAAAATACATCAAAAAAGCATAAATCGCATACAGAGATAAACTATGTTGTTAAGGTGTTGGTACAGATCAAATTATCACATTCAATCCAAGAACATAGCCATACATAATGCTTTCCATCCCTCATGAAGAAAACCCTTTATATTTCAAATATTGCATATGTATCCATTCTCTGGGAAAAAGACAAATACTTACTCAAAGTGATATAGTGCAATTTAAGTTTATACACCAACTTCACTATACCCCTGCTAGATTGGCACGTATGGGTTTTGCCACTGCTGCCTCATGTCCTAGATGTGATATAATGTATGCTGACTGTCTGCACATGTTCTGGTCCTGTCCGGTTCTGCGCCCTTACTGGACTGCGCTCTTCTCCTTTTTCGAACATACCCTGGAAATACCTGTTCCACAAACCCCGGAGGTTGGTCTACTTGGCGTATTAAATGAACTGGTACACCGAACTCATGCTAGAACACTACTGCGTGTATTGTTATTTTTTGCTAGGAAATTGATTTTACTGAAATGGAAAGATGCATTAGCCCCCGATGTGCAACTATTATATCGCATGGTAAATAAAGCCCTACCCATATATAAGCTTATCTATGCGGGCAGAGCGTGTCCGAAAACATTTTACAAGATCTGGCAACCTTGGCTGGACATTGGGGATTCCTTTTGGGAGGACACCCCGTTGTCCCAGCAGTAGGGGGGTAGTGGACGGCTGACTAGTGCCTGGGTGACTGTGTAATGGGATCGGTTGAAGACGTCTGTCATTTTCCCCCCTCCCCCTTTGTTGGGGGAGTTCTCCTATAACGGCAAGGAGCTGGTGAGGTGAGGTGTATGGGTGAGGACCTGAAGAGTGGATGGTGTGTGTGTGAGTGTTAGTTGAAATTTATTTTTTGTTTTTTTGGGTTATAGTATAGTATAGTTTTTGTGTTTCTGTACACTCCTTTGACCTCCTGTACCATTCCGGCTGGGTCGGAGGGGCAGGTTTTGGTTAAACTCCTCTAACCGCCCCCCTTTTACAAAGGGGATGGCGGACTATTACTGTGAGATATGTTGTTGGCCATGTTCGGCCCTGGTTTGGTTGTAATCTGTATATCTCCTTGCCATGTGTTTTTATGAATAATGTAACTATTGTAATTATACTTTGTCAAAAATTAATAAAAACATACTTTAAAAAAAAAAAAAAGTGATATAGTGCATTTAGACTCAGTGTTTTTTTTTTTTTGTATGAAAGCAATGATGGGTCATATGGCAAGCTATTTTTTTTCTTTTCTCCTTCCCCTTGGTCGCTATAGCACTTTTTGTTTTGGTATTCTGACCTGAGGGTTATCCTCACATGGGCCGGCAGGCTATTGTTTGAGATCATTGACTTTCCCTTCCACTAACACAGAGTCTAAATACATTATATCCACTTAGGATAAGTATTTGCCTTTTTCCTAGAGGATGGATAAATAAGCAATATTTGAAATATAAAGGGTTTTCTTCATGAGGAATGGATAGCATTGTGTATGGCTATGTTCTTGGATGAAATGCAATAATTTGATCTGTACCAACACTTTAACAACATAATATATATCTTTGTATGTAGTTTATGATTTTTTTTATGTTTTTTTTTTCTTTCTTTGTTATAGATGTGTTTTTTTTTAACTTGCTGTGATGTATTCATTCCAATGTGCTCATTTCTGTGGGTCCTGATAAAGTGGATGATCCGCAAAACACGTTTCCCTCTTCAGAAAATTCAATGCACTTACCTTTGTAATGTACCAGATCAATTACAATGTGTGTTTTTATATTTTGTATAATAAAAGACCATTTTTTTTAGACAGATTGTATGTTATTAGTCAAATATGTGGTTCTATGTGTTAGATGTGCACATGGGGGTATATTTAAAGTCCTACTACCCAAAATTCTCCCTTTGCTATATTATCTGGATGATACCCCTATGTTCACATATTCTAAATTAACTTAATTTCTCCCCACACATTTAAACCTGTAGCATATGATTTGAAAAGGAGATCTTATGTGAAAGGGGAACTCTGATGGACAGTGGGAGGGTCTGATCTGAAAGGAGGACTCTTATGTGATGGGGGGGGGGGGGGGGTGGCGGCTTCTGATGTGAAAGGTGGGACCTATTTTTTTGGCCTGTGAATCTTTTGTAAATATGCAATTTGGCCCATGTACTGAAAAGATTGGTGACCACTGTTCTAAAGTAACAGTAAGTGGGCAAAAGGAAATAATGGGATGTGTGAAGAAACAGGTGGGCAGATATTGATGCCATAAGATGCACATCAGACACATCACACACTTCAGAAAATGTTTGAATGGAATGTTTTTGTATACTGAGGTGACTCCCTCCTCTAGAGCACCCACCTATATTTTTTTAAGAATATAATGTATGGTTTTTTTTGGGCTAATATTGCGCTATGTTTTCTTTGCCATCGCAAGTTTTGTATTGAACTTTACATGAATGCATCTAGATTTTATCTGTGTTCTACTCACCTAAAAGGACATTTGTATTAAATACTTATGGATAAATATGGAATTAGATCAGAAAGGGAAATGTTAAAAAATTGATATTGCTATCTGCTACCATAACAACGGTATTCCACTTCAAAGTGACCACCGTCACCTGATGGCGTTGATCCGGAAGTGGTTAAGATAAAAAACCTTCTGCCTTTACAAACCCTTTAAGCTATCCAATTAATTTATAGCCAGTCAGGCAGGCCCTTACACTACATAGTTTGTAGAACTGAAGGAAATTGTACAATCAGATTGTAGTGTGTGTGGTGAGCTTTAGGGCTCTTTCACATGTACGGACCATTAAAGTCCGCCTGTCAGTTTTTCAGGCGGACCTGAACAGACGCTCCATGTATCTCTATGGAGCGACGGATGTCAGCGGTGAATACAGATTGATGGAAACTGTTTTCTGGCGGATCTGCTGATAACCGACTAACCGTTTTCATCCGATCCCCCAAAGAGGAGAGCGGAGCTCTGACAGGTCCATCCCTGCACAGAGTGCAGATACTGACCTGTCATCCGCAGGCTCAGCGGGGATCAACGAATGGATCCCTGCTGAGCAGCGAGTCCGTCAAAACAGGCTCCACACTTGTGAAAGGAGCCCTGGCGAGAAGGGCCACAATTTTAGATTTCACCTACAATGCCAGCTCCTGGTGAAATTTATCACCTGCCCAAAAACATGGCCACACAGTTCTCACTAAGGGAGCATAGTAATCATGAACACCCTTTAAATATATCTTAACTAGGGTTAATCATCCCTTTAATCCAGGACACATATTAATTACACAGGTTCTGAGGCTGATTAAGGTGGTAATTAAACTCACTTGGTGCCTTATCTGCATTAAATTATCTTCAGAACCTGGGTAATTCATATGCGTCCTGGATTAAAGGGATGATGTGGCAACCCTAATCTTAACACCATTAAAATGTATCCATTTCTTATTCAACAATTTGGTGAGTTTGATATTTTTGGTATGACAGAGTCCTTGTGTGGCGCCTGCTTATAATATAGTTAATGCCAGAAACCAGAGCCCTGCCCTTCAACCTCAATATGTAGTAGAAACCCCAAAAGTGGGGATTGCAGCATATAAAGAATGTATTTTAAATCATTAAAATTCTTTATATATTGTGGCAATCCCCCTTTTGGATTATATATATATATATATATATATATATAGAACATAGATACTATTGTTTACATTACCTTTGCTTAAATGTAAAACTTTTGCATTGCGAAGCATTGGTGTCTGAAGGATATTTCCAGATAACTGGCCATCATATTTCTTTTACAATGATATCAAACAGCAATTGTTGCCAAATTACAGAGCATAAACCGGCTCGTAAACTGCTGAAAGAAATATTTTCTCAAAAATTTTATGAAACCAGATATGTTTCAACTTCCCCATAGAACAAGGTCAGGAGGAACCTCCAACAGCTGTTCAACAAGGACTCCGCATTGTTTTTAATTGTCTGAACTCTTTTGGAACAGAAGTAATTCTTGTTTACATTGTCAAGAACTTTTCCCTGCAACACAAGTATGGCACTCTCAAAGGTCACATGCTTAACCCCTGCACATGGTTACAATGCAAATGCATTTCTTTTGTTTTCCTTAATGTGCACTCATACACAATGTGCAGCAGCCCAAGCTAACAGCTTTAACAGGCCCACATATCTTATTGTGACTGAGACACAAAGGAGGAACATATAAATGCTTCATTCAACTGTTGCTTGGTGTGTTTGGTTCAGTTCAGCCCGCCAAAATTCACTTTCATCCCCCAAAAGTTTCCTCCCTAAATGACTCTCAGCTCTTTTTTGTAATGCAAAGATACTTTAGTTTAATTCTTTTTAATTTGTATATAACCAGTTGACGCTACCATCTGTGATATATGTAAGCTCATACCTAGACGTGGCTTTTTTTTTTAAGTAGCAACTACTCACAAAAACAGATTTCTATTATTTGGTTACAGTTACAGGATTTCATTCTTCAGCAAGCCTCCAGTGATGACCAGGACCTCAGTAGAGAGGGATTGTCTGCCATGGCAGACTGAGCTATCACCAGAATTTCAAGCTGTGTGACTAGCTTGTTTCCATGTATTTCTATTGAGAATTTACTAAAGAGGGGAATGATACAATATTGCTTCACCCTGCAGCCATTACTGGATTCTCTATAGGAATAAAACAGAGAAGTCAATGAAGCTGGTGATAACTGGGGCTCAGCTGTCGTGACCTTGCCTTGGGTAGTAGTAACTTATCCAGCTGGGGTCCAGAACAGCTATGAAAACCCATAGGGTAATAGAACCCTGCTTCATCCACCCAAAGCTAGTCAATACATTCAGAGCAGAATGGCCTTTAATGATTATTAGTAATGCTATTTGTTTTATTATCCTTTGTAAAGAACCAGCACATTATGGGGCACTGTACATTAATAATAAAAATAAAAACAACAACAATGCTGATTACTGCCAGCCTACAGTTATCTATATTGGTATGTTAGAGATCAATATGGTTTACAAACAGCAGATTTTTTTTCTTAGTTTTAGTTTAGATTTATTTTTTATCTGTATTGTGTGTGTGTGTAGATAGATAAATAATGTTTTTTTATTTTTATTTATTTGGTCAGGGTGATCTGAGAAATGAAAGAATCTGTATTTGTTTTATTAAAACCCCACAATATAATTTACTGCAGTGATATATACCCAACTGCAATCTGGTGCATTTAAAGTGTACCTGTGCCAAGATTACAGACATTTGCATACAGTATTTACATGTTATTAACAAACAGTTAAAGCGGTTGTCGTTAAAAAAAAAAAAAAACATCTGCAAGGTAATGGCATAATGTGCTAGTATGCATCACATACTAGCACATTATGAAAAACTCACCTTGGAGCGAAGCCTTCCAGAGCTGCACTGTCACCACTAAGAGGGCTGACATGTTCCCCGTCTTTCTTCTGGGTTCGTGTGCTCCGGCTATGTAATTGGCCAGAACCACGATGATGTTATTCCCGTGCATGCGTGCAGGAGCCCTCAGTTGGCGGACCTTCAGAGCGCATTCACCAGTGATGTCACTGACTGCATGCAGGGTGAATATCTCCTAAACAGGGCATGTTTAGGAGATATTGATTTTACCTACAGGCAAGCCCTATTATAGGCTTATCTGTAGGTACAGATGACCAAGTGGGGTTTACTACTGTTTTAAATAGCTTTAAAATGCTCTCGTTGATTTGTGTAGCTGCAGGAAAAGTAGAGAAATTCACCTGAAACATTCACAACAGAGATGCTACAATCAAAGCCCATCTCGCTTTGCCTGCCAGGATTCTAATGTAAACAAACAGCAGCTACCTGTAAGCTGTTAGAAACCGACTCTGAACGGATCTGTTGTGATCTTTATAAATCACTTCACAGTTCCTACAGCTACAGAGGTCAATGTGTTAGGCTGGCCATACATTATACAATTCTCTTGTACAATCTTCCTTTTGGATTCACCTAAACCACATAATATGAGGTCAAACGTAAATTCTTTCAATTTGTATACAATCAGGCAGGCCCTTGCACTACATAGTTGAAGATAAATCTAGATGAAATTGAATAAGAAAATTGTATAATGTATGACAAGTGTTAAAGTGTTCCTAACCCTTGAATATATAAAGGATGCATCTGCAGCACACACAACCCATATGTGTTGTTATTTCTTTAAAATAAATCCGCTATACTGTATACCATTATAGAAGATCTATACACAGCGGTCCCGGGACATACATCATTGTCCTGCTGAACGCTGAAGGTTCTTGTAGGAGGAGGCTTCACTCTCTTCTGACGTGGATAGTCATGGTGCCTGACCCCCGACCCTCTGTCCGGCCAGCGCTGATTGACGCTGTGCCAATGACATGTACAGTCTACCCCCCCCAAAAAAAAAAAAACAACCTTTCAAATTGAATAAAAATGCTTTCAAACAACAAAGTATGATGCAATATCAATGTAGAACACGATATGTGCAACACAAAATTCATTATTCATCAGTAATTTAATATTGTGGGTGGGGTTACAGTGGGGAGTTTAGCAAACATTTATTTTAACCAATACAATAGTTCACTGATTTTTTTTTTTTTAATTACAACATGTTTAATATATGTGTGTGTCTTTGTACACATGAAGGTGAGGATGACGGGGTAGGGTGTTAGCAAGCTGTTATTGGGGTGCCAAGTGTGATGAGGATGAGAATAACAGGGGGGTAGGGTGTTAGCAAGGTGACAGTGGGATACCAGGTGTGATGAGAATGACAGGGGGTAGGTCGTTGGCAAGGTGGCAATGGGGTGCCAGGTGAGATGAAGATGAGGATGACAAGAAGTAGGGTGTTTGCAAGGTGGCAGTGGGGTGTGAGGTGGGATGGACATTATCGCTGATTGCTGCATGTGTAATATAGAACACTGCAGTAGTATGTACAGTAGTGTTATCTCGTTTATGGGAATCACTGCCTCTTGAAATCCACTATAGCCTGTGGCCTCGTGCTTTTATTTGAGGTGGATCATCCATGAATCAAGATGAGACATCCCACCCACTGTGTTCTTTTTTAAGTTACCGGGCATGGAGGAGGAGGGAGGGACTGGGTTGTCATTTAGGATCTGTATATGCACCCAAATTTGTGATGTCAATACCATGTGAACTGACTAGCGTCGATTAAACTGGAAATGTACTCTCCACAATAGAAACCAAACTAAGCATGTGCAGCCTGATTCACACTCACTGTGTCTTATCCAGACTTGTCCGGGGGGACAATGCAGGAAGGGGAGGATATGTGCATACAGGATCAAACAACCTTTTTACACAATGTAGAGGATTAACCCCTTTGTTTCCACAATGAGTATAACCAGCATGCTATTCTGCATATACAGTCTGATTTTACTGTTGAGGCCTTGTTTTAAAGCTGTTATACTACTATTAAAGGCTAGGTCCACCTTTCACAGTGTGTTTTATTTTAAACCCATATGTAGGATGTAACCTGGTTTCCATTTCCCTGCTCTACATCTCTAAAATGTCCCAACTCACCCGAATCACTGGGTTTTCTCTTCCGTTCACTGACAGACGCAGCCTTCTTATGACACATGGGGTCATGCTCATCCTACTAGGAGTAGACTAGGCAAAAACAAACAAAAGCGTAGGTTGGCCCCTCCCAGGGGGCCGTCCTCACCTCAGCATATAATCCCCCTGCTCTGCATAGCACATCAGTTTTATTTTGCCTAGTGCAAGGAGTAGACCTGGTTCCCTTTGGGATCTGTGGTCTCCTGAAGATTTGTCTGATGAAGACTGCTATCAAGTAGCTGGCTGGTGGTATAGAGGATATCTCGAATCCAAATCTTTCCCCAGTCCGGCCAACACTATGCGACCGCCCTTCGGGGTGACCACCGCATAGAGCCCGTTCCGTGCGGGCGGCCAGTGGCTAAACCCCACTAGAGCCCAGTGACTAGGTACGCCTGTCCAAAGGGCCTGGCCAGCAGCATGCCTCCCCTAGGGGATGGTAAGTCTGCTCCGGTGGCTACCGCTGCGCCCATCGAGGATTGGTGAGTGGACCCCTCTGCCACCTTAGGGCGTGGAGAGTGGGCGTCTGGGCAGCTTTTTGTGGTGAGCCGGCCGGTGGGGGCTCAGTAGAGGGACATTTTGGGGTAGTACCCTTGTGAGGTTAAGCCTCCGTTCCCCCCCTCCCCCCTCCCACTCCCCCCAGCCGCAGTACGGCACTATTGCACTGACCGTTCGACTCTGCACCGACCTTCCGGAGCGCTGTGTTTGGCAGATCACCGCCATTGAAAGATAGAGCACCGCTCGTTCGTGGCCGACCGCCCAGGTGTAATGGCAGCGTCCATTTGTTTGTGAGACCATGCGGTTCTCAGCCTGTGGTCTGCCGGCCTCCGGTGGTAGCTCAAGGAAGTGCAGCCTGGATACAGGAAGTGCTTAAAAGCAGGAAGTGGCTTCCAGTTTTCGCTTATACAGCGTGGCTGACACACAGCAGCAGGAATGTGGACCCGCCAGCCGGTGCTTGCTCGCCACGAGATAGAAAGTTACCGCCACTAGACGGTTTGTGTCGCGAGGCCTTCCAGCCACGTCTCAGCTTGCCAGTCACGTTATCACGGCATGACGCCGACCCCCCTCACCCTCCCCCCTCCCCCCCTTGCCTCCGAATTGGAGTGTTCCCATGATGGGGTTTTACAGGGAGATGACTCGGGGGTGGCCGGCCGAGTGGTGTTTTTCGACGGGTCTGCGGGTGAGAGGTGCGGGATTCCACCGTCTCCCCAGGTGAGTGGTTAGGAGCTACCCGCGTCGCCATCGGTGGCCTCGTCTGAATGGTAGGGGATCCCCTCCGTACGACGACCGGTCCGGGAAACCTGTCCGCATGGATCAGTGACCCGAGATCACCCCAAATCGGTGACCGGCGGGCGTGCCTTGCCCGAGATACGCCACCAGTGGGGCTTCCCGCCAGCGTATCACAACCGGCCTGACCCCTTTCTAAACCTAAGCTCTATAGGAGA
>BLSH010541697.1:740925-779642 GCA_018402905.1 Glandirana rugosa
GTCTTCTGATACTCTTTTTTAACTAAAAAACATATTGAATGTCATTTTAGGAAAAGAGACTCAAGTGACTGCCTGCGTCGGAAGAATACTGTGTACCCCAATACGAGTAGGATGATCCTCATCTGATCCGTTTTTGTTTGTTTTCGCATCCAACCGGGGAGGGTCGCCCGGCAGGAGTGGAGTCGTATATTAGGGGGACGAGACGTATCGTGTAGTCAAGCATTGTTCGACATGTTTTGGTTGCGTCTCCCCAACAAGCGGCAGTTTAGGTGCGGTTAGCGCCGCCTGAGAGGGCGTCTTTCTGTTGGGTACATTTGTTATGGTTTTTGCCCACCCCTCTTGATTGGCACAGCTTTGGGACGTCCCCACGTGTCATAAGAAGGCTGCGTCTGTCAGTGAACGGAAGAGAAAAATTGATTTTTTGTATAACTTACCGTAAAATCCTTTTCTCTGAGTTCACTGACAGACGCAGCACCCACCCCTCTGCGTTGGTTTTGTACAGCTTGTTACGAACTGATGTGCTATGCAGAGCAGGGGGATTATATGCTGAGGTGAGGACGGCCCGCTGGGAGGGGCCAACCTACGCTTTTGTTTGTTTTTGCCTAGTCTACTCCTAGTAGGATGAGCATAACCCCATGTGTCATAAGAAGGCTGCGTCCGTCAGTGAACTCAGAGAAAAGGATTTTACTGTAAGTTATACAAAAAATCAATTTTTTCTCATAGTCTTCTGTTTAAATTTGAATTTGGTGCAGCTCTGCATGATTCCACCCACAGAGCTGCATCATCATTTCACAGAGAACTGTAAATGGAGAGACCACAAGTCCTATCTTCCATCATGGCAGAGGGATTCATAATTCTTAGTGGAAAACAAATGAAATGAGATCACTTACACTTGTAGTCCATTGATATTCCCTCCGGGGATGTGATGGTCCTTATTTTGGTACAGACTGGGGCTGGATGAGTATTCTGCAGAAGCTTGTGCATTACCCCAAAATCCACTGATCATGTTTCCAATGTTGGTTTGTATATGCAAATGTAAAAAAAAATGCACATACCTTTTATATATTTTTTAAAGGTGGAATATGGTTTTAGGAATATGTAAATCCGTTAGTCCCCATAATCTTCTTGTTTTAGGGAATGAGTCTTTGTCAAGGAATCTGAATTGCTGCAGTATCTAAATCAACGGATCTAGTATTGAGTTGCTTAGATTGTTTTTGAGAGACACCTAGCTTTTTGACAGGCTCTGTAAATACTGTTTGCAGTTTTTGTTAAATTGGAGGCCATGTAGTATGTCTTTGAAGACAAGAAGCCCTAAGCCTCTTTCTAAAGCTGGCCATACACCATCCAATTTTCTTATTCAATATTCTTTAGATTTACCTTCAACTATGTAGTGCAACACTAGGCCTTCAGCACTAGCGGTAGTATTAGCAGCGTGTCGCATTGTATATCTTACCATAAGCATTGCTATGGATAGTTATCTCAAAGCCTTTCACCCCATGCCGGCTGGGAACTGCTTGATCTATTCTCTAATTCCCCTATCTTTGTTTCTTCTCCTCCTCACTATCCTCTTCTCTCTTCTTTACTTCTTGACTCCTTAACTATTATCCTTTTTTGTTTGTTTGTTTTTTTTTGTATTATGCAAAGGTGGCTTATCTAGGACGTAATGTGATAACAGGCTACTGATCGACTATGAGTGATCTGACCATTATATAGCCAACAATTAATATTATTTGCTGTCTGATGCAATGTCACTATATAGATGACATTTCGTGGGGGGGGGTGGTCCCCTATCCGTCCGGCACAGCTTGCTCCCGGTTGGGGTGCCGGCGGGGGGGGGGGCCCCTCCTGCTCTCAAACAATCATGGAACAGACAGCGGACCTTGGCCGGTTGTGGGTACCCGCGGCAGGCCAATGTCCCAAATTAGGTCGGACACACCTACATTTATAATTGCTTATGTACTCCTGTCTCATTGCCTTTGCTCTATATGGATATAAGCAACTTTGTATGCTCAACTTTCTTGTTATCTTGAAAATTAATAAAAATGTATTATATAAAAAAAAGCTGTACAAGAAAATTGTATAATGTATGGTCAGCCTTAGTTAGTAAACAAGTATATAAAGATCTGAATTTTTCTGAGGCTATACTTACGGGTAACCTCAGCCGGATAATCATTTTAACATAATGTATTGTTACCCAACAAGAATAGGAAATGAATAGGGAAGCTCCATAAATCATATTTAATTTTGTTGAGGAGGGGAATAAAATTGGGTTTGTCTGTAGAGATCAAGTGGAGCATGAGGGTTCAGAGTCTTGTGTCTAGATAGATCTGAGGTAGGTGCAGAAGTGAGGTACTCGCTGGTCCTGAAACGTTTTATACCATAATAAGGAGAAGCTATTGACATTGCTTCTAGAGTTATTTGCCAGGAAACTTTGAAACTCTTTGGGGAGAGTGGGCAAGTCTGCTTTCATTAAATAGTTACACATATTTGTTAGTAAATTTTGCTTTCATTGTGTCAGTGTATCTGACATGGTACATAAGAGACCCTTTTTTGGCCTGCAGTGCTCTCCCGCTAGGTTTTCTGGGTTTGTTGCCCAGTTGAAAGTATCATATTTATCACTTTAAAAAAGTTTGTTGATTAGTTGTGAGTTTATGTACTTGTTGTAGTGTATAGATATCATATAAATAGAGTAAGAATTTGAAATATGTGATCTTGTTTCCTTTTAGTTCCTATTGAAATCAGTTTCCCTCTAACATGTGCTTTATGAGTCTCCTATAGTAGTGCTGGAAGAAAAGTCAGCTGTCATGTTGTGTTCAGAGAAGGTAGTGATGTTTAAACATAGGCCTTTAACACTGTTATCATGTAAAAAGGGAATTATTCACTTTTCAGGAAGGTTGTCACAATGGAAGTCCAGAGAGGTTGAGGCTGACTAGGATCATTGCATGATGTGATGTGTGGTTTTATGTCAGAAGAAGCTAAGAATTCAAAGAATCTACCATATTATAATTTTACCCTTAGTACATTGGTCTCCAAACTACAGCCTGCAGACTGGATGTGGCCCTTTACTTGCCTCTATCTGGCCTTTTTATTATTATAGCCCCAGACATTTCCTCCCTCTGACGTCAACAATGGGGTATTCTTCCCACTGGCACCAATTATGGACCATAAATTCTTCCTCTGACAACAAAGATGGGGCACTATTCCTTCCACTGACACTGAAGACGGAGCATAAATTCTTCCTCTGACACAAAAGATGGGGCAATATTCTGCCCAATGATACCAACAACGGGGAACAATTCCACCCAGTGACACCAACAATGGGGCACTATTCCTCTTCCGCCTTACCACAGGGGTGCTATGTACTTTTATCACACCCACTGGACACCAAGCTGGAGGCATTATCTGCTCCCACTGTCCACAGTCTGCCCGCCAGCCATCCCCCCTCCCGCCCCGAAGTCTCAGGACAGTAAACTGGCCCTTTGTTTACAAAGTTTTGAGACCCTGCTCTAGTATGAGGGATCTACTTGTAAGTAATAGCAATTGCTCTATGCAGAGACGGACCTGTCAGAGCTCCACTCTCCTCTATGGGGAGATCGGATGAAAATGGACCACCTGTCCATTTTCATCTGATCCGCCAGACAGATGGAAAATAGGGTCACCAGCCGTCTGGATTTCACTGAAAGGATCGGATAGCAGCTGGTGTCAGTGGACATGTTAGCGCTGACATCCGCCGCTCCATAGGAGTAAATGGAGCGTCCAATCAGGTCCGCCTGAAAAACTGACAGGCGGACCCGATTGGAAAACCCGAGTGAAAGGACCCAAACACGTTTGATGGTACTGTATATTTAACAGATCAAAAAGGAACAAATAAGAAAAATGTGCTGTTAGATTTTACATTTTGGGCCTGTTTACACCAGAATGTGTTTCAGGAAAGGTGCATTCTGTGCCTGTTTCCTACACCACACTGCTCTTTCGATAAGCTGCAGGAGCCACTATAATGTTAATGGCACCTCAAGTGCGAATTGCAAACGCAGTATAAGTACCATGATACCAAAACTTCTGTACCTTGCAATTTGGTGCAGCATGCTTTTTTTTATAAGTAGTGCATGCACTACTGTCTCCACTTTCTGGTGCTAAATTGCACTGAATGGTAATAGGCAAGAATCACACAGGAACACGTGCCTCATTCCTGTGCGCTCTCAATGTGAACTGGCCCTTTAAACGTATACCTTGCCTTGTGCTCTGTATGTGTGTTTGTCTTGTTTGTTGTATCTACTGTATGTTTACATTTTATTTTTGATATTGTTTTGATTTTGTCTTAAAACTACATTTAGGCTAGGTACACACATCTGTGATCCAGTTTTTGATCTGATTTTGAGTGTGATTATGTAATGCAACTTGGATGTGGCCTGCATATTCTGTGAGACCAAAACCAAGCTTGAATTGCACCAAGTAGTACAGGAACCTTTTCCAAACTCACGCTGTGCTGAGTTGCATTGATGTTTTTGAGATGATCATGATCATATGAGCAAAGGAACCTCAAAATCGGTTGCTTCACTACTAGAAATGTGCAGTATATGAGCATTTTGAGATTTTTTTTTTTTTTTTCAGAAATTCAGAAGCATTCATGAGCAGTTTCCGATTACGGTTCTATATCACAATTTATCCTTGTTTTTGGATGCTTTTCAGCAAGGGAAAATGAGACATGTTTTCTCACATCAGTAGTTAAATGCTAAGACATGTTAAGCATAAAAAACTATTGTGTCTCTGTCACTAATTAAGTGCTTTCAACCAGAGTTGCGCACATTAACTAAGCCACCTTCATCAATAGTTATTTCTCAGCGATGCATGGGTTTCCATGTCACCTCTTCAAAATTTAAGTGTCTGCTGTGTACTAGTGTTTAGTTCCGACCTAAACATGGACAAGGGCAAGAGGGATCCACAAAAGAAAGAATAACAAAGAGCACTTTCTGCTCCACTTCCTGACCTGAAAACATATGTTCACCCAAGCACACAGCCACTAGGATAAAGACAAGCTGTAGGAAAGCAAACAAAAGCCATGATCCCCCCTCACCTTTGCTGTGCTTTCAAACACTTTCACAAGCCATGTGTCATCTGGCTTCTCTCGATAGCTGATTTATCAATGTTCTTTTCTTCACCCGTTTTACCCTTTTTTTTCTCTTCACTTTATATAATTTAGCTCATAAGATATGACTGCTCTGAGATGCATAACGTTAGGGGTCCTGGAAGGGATTACTTGTGGTAAAAGGTTAACCTTGCATTCACTCGCAGACTTTAAAATGACGGGTACATTTACTAGTCTAGTCCACATGGCTCCAAATCTCACTTTTCTGGTGCTGTAACCTCTCTCACCACAGATATGTTCAAACAAATTACTCTTGTGTAATTATTGATCATATGGAACTGACAATGCTCCAATTTCTGCAGAAATGGCATATTGTATATATGAAAAGAACACCACAAACTTTCCACAGAAATATTTTATTCTAAGAATTATTTTTGCACGATAGCTATAAACATACTAATGCACATAGTAAGGGTGGCCATACATGTTCGATTGTCTGTTCAATTTTCTTTAGATTTACCATAAACCATATAATATGAGGTCAACACTAAACACCACTTTCAAATTTATCCAGTTAGGTAGGCCCTTGTACTACATAGTTAAAGGTAAATCTAAAGAAAATTGGACAAAAAAATCTAACGTGTATGGCCAGCCTTAAGCCTCATACACACGGGTCGACAATCGTATACGACCGCTGTATGCTAAATCAACCGTTAGTACACGCGATACGACTGTCGTACAACAGAAGATGCATGAACAGACTAGAAAACTTGGTAGTACCAACAAGCGGTCGTACGACCGTTGTATCATGTGTACAGAGAAGTTGGTCCAACAAGTTGTATTGTCCAAAACACGCATGCTCAGAAGTCAGGAATGGCCGGACGCTAATTACATGCTCCTGAACTTTCTCTTTATACGTTCATAACACGTTACTACGTACGATCGCTTAGTGCATGTCAGTATGCAAGATACAACAGCCAACATACGATTTGAGCCGTTCGGTCGTACGATCGTCGACCCGTGTGTACGAGGCTTAAGACCAAACAAGACTTGACTATTTCTTTGAGAACTTGCCTCTAAGGCTGGGTTCATACTTGTGCGAATTCGCTGCATCCATTTCGCATGTCAGGAAAATGTGACCAGCTCTCTATGGATCTCTCAAATTGCATAGGAGTCCTGTGCATCTTCTGATCTGTTTCAGGTCCGAAGTCAGCCAAGAATTTGGGCTGAGATCGGAACTGGGACGCATCGGACCCATGTTGTGAGCCACTTCCTGCTGCGGTGTGAACCCAGCCTAAAGGTATATAGACACTTTCAATATAATAGCTTAGAGAACAGTAGACATTTATATTAGCAGTAATTGAATACATTGAAAGAAAAAATATAATTATTTTCATAATTCTAGAGAAGCCCATCCATTGGTTTATATGTAACAAGCTTTAATCTGCTGAATGTAGCTAATATGTTAACTGAAGCTTCCTTAATAAACTTGTAACATCGTTTGGAAAACATAATTGTGTGGTGGTGTTCTAAGGCTACTGTATATTAAAGCAGTTGCAGTTTATTTTTATTTTTTCCAGACCTGCAAGGCAAAGGCATAATGTGCTAGTATGCATCGCATACTAGCACATTATGTGAAACTTACCTGAAAACAAAGCCCTCCAGCAATGCAATGTCATCACCGGAGGCAGTCTATCTTCACCTGTCTTCCTTCCGGGTCCGCGGACTTGGGCTGTGTGACTGGCTAGAGTTGCAATGATGTCACTCCCACGCATACACAGGGGAACCATCATTCACCATTCACAGCACAGGATTCTGTAGGAACGGCACAGGTGGCCGTTCCTTCAGAGCACATGCGCCGATGACCTCATCGGCTGCATATATAGTAAATATCTCCTAAAGGGTGCATGTTTAGAAGATATTTACAGTACCTATAGGTAAGCCTTAGCTTAAGCTAAGCTTAACTATAGGTACAAACTATGCATGGGACTTTACTTCCTCTTTAAAAGAAAAGGCGTGGGCTGTCATTCCAGCCTAACATTAACTATGTTTAAAAATGTTCAAGCCTCCCCCAGTACCTATCCTGCCTAATCTGTGTAAAAAAAAAAAAAAAACCTTTTACCTCTTTTTAGTCTGGTTGGGTCATGTGATCATGCAGCTCTGGCTCTCCTGTGTCAGTGTACAGCAGGTGAGAGGAGGGAGTGTCAAGAATGGGTGGGACATGGGAGTCTATGAGTGACACCACAATTGTCAAGCATGCCCTTCTCTCCCCTGCAGCAGCCAATCATTGGCACAGGGGATCACATGAAAGGAGCAGACTAAAATATGTAATTATACATTTGTTTTTTACACAGGTTAGACAAGATAGGTAGCCGGGAGGCAATATTTTTAAGCATAGTCAAGCTGACTGGTTGCTACGCAGAGCTGCACCAGATTTTGCACTCCCCAGTGTTAGTAAATCAACCCCAAAGCGTTTAAACTATAAACTAAAATATTGCAGCTTACTAGTCCTTACTAGAGCTGGACCGAACACCCCCCTCACAGCAGAACTCCCAAACAGGGGAAAGTTCTAACCCGAATTGCAAACCCCATTGAAGTCTGTGGGAGCCAAATAGGAAAAATTAAAAGTGCCCATTTTGAAGGCTTATATGCAAGTAATTGGCCATAAAAGGGGTATGGGGGTCCGGGTACTGCCCCGGGGGAGATGTATCAATGCAAACAGCGGAGCAGTGATTTTTTAATTATGCTTAAAGTGCAACAATAAAAATGAAAAAATGCATTTAAATATAGTGCCTGGGGGGTCCCCTTAGTCTGCCTGTAAAGTGGCGCATCTGTAGTGCATAGAACATGCTGCAGCAAAAGATAACATTTCTAAAGAAAATAAAAATTTGTCAAATCACATTTAAAATGACTCTCGGTTGCAATTCCCAGCACCCGGCTATTTAAAAAAAATAAAGAAAACTTCAAAATTTAAAAAAAAAGTCGTGTGGGGTCCCCTCATAATCCATACCAGAAGCTTATCTGAGCATGCAGCCTGGCAGGTCAGGAAAGGGGGGAGAGCAAGCGAGCGACCCCCCCCCCCCGTTTGACAGTTCTTAGATAGGGATGAGGCGGGCCTCTCGATGACATTACCCGGTGACCCTGCCCCCTTGTGACATCAGGGGCTGGTGTATGCTGGATCAGTGACATCACAAGGGTGTGTGCCAATAGGTGATGTCACCAGATGGCCCTGCCCTTACCTATATAAGAACTATCAAACAGCGGAGGAGTCATGTGGTGGTTGGCCATCAATGAATGTTCTTTTTTGGGTTTGGCGGGCGGCGGATTAACTGTCTCTGTGTTTTTATTACTTCATACTCATTCACATGGGGAGGGCGTGATCTGGGGCCCCCTTATTAACCACTTCAACCCCGGAAGGTTTTACCCACTTGACCAGGCCATTTGCTTTGCATTAACTGACAATTGCGCGGTCATGCGACGCTGTACCCAAATAAAATTGGTGTCCTTTTTTTCCCCACAAATAGAGCTTTCTTTGTGTGGTATTTGATCACCTCTGTGGCTTTTAATTTTTGCGCTATAAACAAAAAAAGGCCGACAATTTTGACAAAAGAAACAATATTTTTTTTTTTACTTTGTGCTATAATATATATCCAAAAGAAATGTAAAAAAAAACAAATGTCTTCATCAATTTAGGCCAATATGTATTCTACATATTTTTGGTAAACAAAATCCCAATAAGCGTATATTGATTGGTTTGTGCAAAAGTTATAGTGTCTACAAACTACAGGATAGATTTATGAACTTTTATTTATTTTTTCAATGTTTTACTGGTAATAGAGGTGATCGACGATTTTTAGCGGGATTGTGACATTGCGGCGGACAAATCTGACCCTAAGTGACACTTTTTGGGGACCAGTGACACCAATACAGTGATCAGTGTTAACAAAAATGCACTGATCAATGTATAAATGACACTGGCAGGGAATTGTTTAACACCAAGGGCGATCAAGGGGCTAAATGTGTTCCCTGGGAGGTGCTTTCTAACTGTGAAGGGAGTGGATTCGCTGGAGGAAAAGATAGATCATGATTCAGTTTAGACGAAACATGATCTCTCTTCCTCCTTACAGAGCAGCGGTGTGCTCTGTTTACATCGGCACACCACTGCTCTGATTCTCTTCTGAATGATCAGCGGGTTGCAGCAGCCACCGGACCCGGTGATTGGCTCACTGTTCCGCACCGGCGCCACGTGTGTGCCCCCTAAACTATGTGCATGAAATCACATACCAGTATGTGACTTTGCGCACCCAGGTCGCCCTGCTGCAGTAAATGTATGTGGGTTGGTCCAGAAGCGGTTAAAGGGGGCTTCCAGATTCCAATAAGTCCAGGGTTGTGGCGAAGAGCCCTTGTCCCCATCAACATGGTTATGACTAAGCGGACCATAGATCCGTGAAACACGTTAACCTTGTGTAGCTTTTTGTACTATCTGCCTGGACACTTTATTTACTTCTGATTCACATTAAAACCACAAAGTTTTTTCCGGCCATTGGAGTGCGGACTCCTTTTCTTCAGCTTCTCATGGGGACAAGGTGATTTGGAGTGTTGAGGGCATGTGGCCTTGTACGGTTTGGGTGGGCACTCCCCCCCCCCTTTCCTGACCTGCCAGGCTGCATGCTCAGATAAGGGTCTGGTATGAATCTTGGGGGGGAGGGGGGGGGCAACACCATTTTTTTTTTATTCAGCTGTCAGCGGGGAAGCCCATTGACAGCTAATCACTCATTGGTTGCTAAGGATGCTGTGGCCGACTTCCTGGCCCCGCTCCTTAACAACCAGCTTTTACTGCACCCTGATTGGACAAAGCTTTGCTCAATCAGGCAGCAGAATGCACTGTGCAGTGCATTGCAGGGCGTTCTGTGGGGCGAACACCAGCCCAACACCCTGCAAATTTTGGTATTCCCCGAACGGGGCAAACAGCCAATGTTCAGCCCCAACTCATGCTCAGGCCGAACTACTCGCCCAACACTAGTCCTTACATGATGGCTGCATTGTTTTCACTTTTTAGGCTAAAAACAATTTTGACAAATACAAAAAAGACCTGTTGATCTCACCAGAAATGCAGTGTTGTTGTCACTTCCTGTGAGCTAAACTGAAAGCACAAAGAATTTATATTTATTGTGTGACCTGCTAATGCCAGCCACCCACAATGTAATGGAGATGAACAAAATTCAAACATGTTTGAAGGCAAGCCTTTATGAAAACCATAGCTGTCCCCATAGATACAATTAGTATAGGCATGAAGGTTTCCGGAAGTGTGTAATTTGCAGGATTACCAGGTGGGAAAAAAGCCTGAAAAAAAGGAAAATTATTGCAGCCAGAACAATACTGGTAAGCTGCAATATTTTGCACTTTTGTTTTTGGCCTTAGATACACTTTAACTCCTTCTTTCATCTCATTTCCTGTTTTTATTATTCAGTCAGTCCCATCACTCTATCCTTTGAAGTCCAGGAAGGTCTTCTCATAAAAATAAGCCTGTTCTAACAATGAAATCTATGTATTTTAGGGGGGATATTGCCAATGCAATAGGATTAGAATATTTTCAAGGTGTTTGTGATTCCTGAAATCTCCTCTTGGGCTTCATGGTCAGTGATGTAAATGGCCATGCTTCTGTGTTTGTGTATGCAGTGTATTTCCGTAACGTGGAATATGTCGTATCTTCCCTCACCCTTTCTTGTTTCATCCTTTGCAGTTTGTATTTTTTTTCATTTTATCAATTGTCTTAAAATTGGTAGGGTGAGGCAGGGTATCCTGTTCCCTCGAACGGCAATGCAGCAATGTTTCAAAACTGAGATTAGACATCTAGGAAGGGAGAGAAAAGTTTGTCTGTATACATGTCACTGATATATGTACAAAAGGCCCCTATGCACAAGATATGGTTCACACAACTTGTTCTTAGCAAGTAGTTAAGGAAGAATGAAGTCCCAATTTCCTATGAAGCCAAAAAAGGCACTTGTTTTAGCAATCTGCTGCTAATGTACTGTACGAGAAAATTTAAGACTTGCTGGAAAGATTAGCTTCTGTTTTATTAGGGCTGCCATTGAGAAAGCAAAAGCAGAACTTGAGAGAGGTGCGTTGGGATTTCTTAATGGGCTGTCAGGGGCAAGACACCCGGTCTAGCTTTTGCCAGCACTCTTCCTGTGCATTAAAAGCAACAGGGGCCAAGCTGCGCTTACAGAAGTATGAATTACTTGATACCTTCTCTGTTCCATATGGTCAGCCGCGTCTGAAACAATTAATCACTTACAGAATTCTTGCATTGGATTTAAGGTTTCAGCTGTACCTGTGCCAGGGGGCAGCAGAAGGGAGGGGGATCTAGTAAGCATAAAATAGCAAGTTTAATAACACCAGGCGCCAAAGTCTAAGCAGCTGGCTTCTATAAACAACACTTCTCATCCATGCCTCACCTTTACAATGCTATTATTTTATGTAATACTTGCTATAAGAAATATGAGATTATTTATATGCATATGTGTATAAATATCAGCAGTGATTTATGCGTGCATATTCTTATGTGTGTGTGTGTAACTGCTTTAATCGCTTGCTAATCCAAACGTTAATAGCTAAAATGTACTCATTATGCAAAACAGAGACAAACATATGTTTGCAGGGAAAGAAAATGGTCTGTTGTATTCAAAAAGTGAGTTACATCCTGTGGGTTGGAAGGCAAATCGGCAAAATGATCTCTGGGGGGGGGGGGGGGGGGTGCACTGCTGTGCATATTTTTTTTTTTTTACTGTGACTTAATGTAAAACAATATTTTTGGGGTTCCCATACAACTTAACATTGACAGTGGCTCATATATATCTAATTTTGCCACTAAGACCATGACCATGCCTTTATAGGAACCATTCTCTCTCTCTCTCTCTCTCTCTCTCTCTCTCTCTCTCTCTCTCTATATATATATATATATATAAAAGGGTTGCTTAGCTAAGCGATATCGCATTTTCTTAATAGTCTGGACTGCGGTGAAGGTCTTGGAAGCCCACTTTTATTGAAAAAGGAAGGTTCAAACAATTTGAAACACTAAGAAAAAAGGTGCTAGTAAGAGACCAAAATCGGTTCTGCCTTCCCCTTTACATTATGAATAAATCTAGGAGCATATCCCCAATAGGGTTTTATGGCAGTAAAAATGAAGAAAAAAGTATAATTGTCCAAACAACTTATTGTAAGAATAATTTTAACAATTTATTTGTAACACCAGTTAGCATGAAAAGGTTGATATTGCTTTTAAAACAAGAAAGAAAAGCTCTGGTTGTACAGCAATGGGACATGTATTACATAAAATCAACTGCCAAAGAAGAGGGAGAGGGAAAATTGCCGTACTGTGCAGCCATAAGGCCGCATGTGGTCCCCTACGCGTTTCAACCCTTATGACGTATGTCTAGGTCTTCCTCAGGGGGATCGTAGGCATATCCCCTTCTAAAAAGATATTAAATATCATTAAGTCAAAAAATACATTTCATATGGCAATAAATCAACAGTAGAATAACACATTTCCCACACTTACATTGCTGCAATTGATTATTACAAACAGGTCCCAGATATCCAGAGTTTGTTAAAAGAGTAATTCAATAAAAGAGGCTGCAGCGACTTAATACAAGAAAGATCTCCACCCATCACATGAGGGACAGCCTCCACCAAAAATTAGAAAACTTGCAAGAGGCCACACTCAATCCCCTTTTGAAAGAGGAGATTGCGGTTACTGATCCTATAAAAGACAAAAATATTCTAGGGTAGTTTCATTGCACTCTCAAAGACTTTATATGATTTAAAGGTGGCAAATGCATGAGTATTGCAGTGTTTAACCACTTAAGGACCGGAAGGATTTCCAGCTTTAGGACCGGAGCCCTTTTTGCGATTCGGCGCTGCGTCGCTTTAACTGACAATTGCGCGGTCGTGCGACGTTGTACCCAAACTAAATTTTTGTCCTTTTTTTCCCCACAAACAGAGCTTTCTTTTGGTGGTATTTGATCACCTCTGTGTCATTTCTGATCGCCGCTATAAATAAAAGAAGAGCGACAATTTTGCAAAAAAAAAACAAATTTCTTACTTTTTGCTAAAATACAAATCCAAAAAAAAAAATATAAAAAAACATTTTTTTCACCGCTTTTGGCCGATTTATATTCTTCATCATATTTGCGATAAAAAAAATCGCAATCTGCATTTATTGATTGGTTTGCGCAAAAGTGGTCGCGTTTACGGATGATGAGAATTAATTTTTGGGGTTTTTATTATTTTTTTATTTTTTACTAATAATGGCGGCGATCTGCGATTTTTAGCGGTACTGCGATATTTCAGCGGACATGTCGGAACATTTTGACACTTTTTTGGGACCATTGGCATTCATACAGCGATCAGTGCTATAAAAATGCACTGATTACTGTGTAAATGCCATTGGCAGTGAAGGGGTTAACCTGCAGGGGGCGCTCTAAGGGTTAACTATGTTCCCTGGGCGTGTTCTAACTGTATGGGGCTGCCCTAGCTGGGGAAGGGAAGTGGTCACAGCCTTCACGTACAGGAAGGCTGTGATCACAGCCCTTCCCCCTCACACAGAGCGGAGGTCCGTGTTTACTTACACAGACCTCCGTTCCTTCACTCCGGGGGGGGGGGCATCCCGGGTGGCCGGCGGCAATCGAAGCCGCCGCACCCGCTCCCTGGCCCTCCCTGGACACAGTGAGCGTGCGGGCGCGCCTCCGGCGGCGCGCGCGCGCTCACTGTGCGCGATCTGGCGGCCGCCGTCGTATGACGGCGTTTCGCCTTACAGAGCCACTTTGCCGCCGTCAGATGCCGATCGGCGGTCGGAAAGTGGTTAAGAAAATATGATACTTTGTATCCAAGAGGCAGGGATGTAACAATTTGTATTTGAATAAAAAAACAAATACTTACTAATAATTGGAAGATGGAAATATTTAGAAATATTTGCGGTCCCGTTGATGGCACCGGAGCCAATCACTGCAAAAAATACACCACATAGATGACTCAGGAAAGGATTCCTGACTATGTCCCAAAAAGGGATATGTGGGGGAAAGGGAAATTGTACTGTGGAATTGTCTCATTTGGCGATCCAATCGGGGTCCCCATCTGGATCAATTCAGGCCGGCGGCATCCCAGATCCCTTCCGCACGGCTCTCCCCAGTGGCGAGCATGCGCGGCCGCGAAACTGACCGGAAATGACGCAGTACGTCATTGAACATTCGCAGGAAGTGACGGCAGATGCCGGGGCAACTTCCGGGACGCCGAGGAGCCCACACGAGGGCTGCCAAATGGCAGCCAGCTGATACACATCAGCTGTTTTGCGGTACATTCATCTAGAACATGAGTATTTAAGGAGCAGCATAAAGTAAGGTAGGATGCATGAAGATTTTTCTTCATTCCGGTCAGAACGTTAGGCTATCGCCAGCAGGTAAGGGGTTCTCCCTCGGTTTTAGCGATTTTTTGAGACAATTCCACAGTACAATTTCCCTTTCCCCCACATATCCCTTTTTGGGACATAGTCAGGAATCCTTTCCTGAGTCATCTATGTGGTGTATATTTTGCAGTGATTGGCTCCGGTGCCATCAACGGGACCGCAAATATTTCTAAATATTTCCATCTTCCAATTATTAGTAAGTATTTGTTTTTTTATTCAAATACAAATTGTTACATCCCTGCCTTTTGGATACAAAGTATCATATTTTCTTAAACACTGCAATACTCATACATTTGCCACCTTTAAATCATATAAAGCCTTTGAGAGTGCAATGAAACTACCCTAGAATATTTTTGTCTTTTATAGGATCAGTAACCGCAATCTCCTCTTTCAAAAGGGGATTGAGTGTGGCCTCTTGCAAGTTTTCTAATTTTTGGTGGGGGCTGTCCCTCATGTGATGGGTGGAGATCTTTCTTGTATTAAGTCGCTGCAGCCTCTTTTATTGAATTACTCTTTTAACAAACTCTGGATATCTGGGACCTGTTTGTAATAATCAATTGCAGCAATGTAAGTGTGGGAAATGTGTTATTCTACTGTTGATTTATTGCCATATGAAATGTATTTTTTGACTTAATGATATTTAATATCTTTTTAGAAGGGGACATGCCTATGATCTCCCTGAGGAAGACCTAGACATACGTCATAAGGGTTGAAACGCGTAGGGGACCACATGCGGCCTTATGGCTGCACAGTACGGCAATTTTCCCTCTCCCTCTTCTTTGGCAGTTGATTTTATGTAATACATTTCCCATTGCTGTACAACCAGAGCTTTTCTTTCTTGTTTTAAAAGCAATATCAACCTTTTCATGCTAACTGATGTTACAAATAAATTGTTAAAATGATTTATTGAATTCTTACAATAAGTTGTTTGGACAATTATACTTTTTTCTTCATTTTTACTGCCATAAAACCCTATTGGGGATATGCTCCTAGATTGGTTCAAACAATTTTGCCCACACAGGGGAATTTTGAAAAGCAAACAGATAGCAGAAAAAATGCCAAGCCACCTGTCTCATTTATCAGCAACACTGTTGCTCTTAGCACTGATCCCTCAGACCATGGACTCTTCAGCCTCACTCAACTTTTTGTTTTGGCACCCAGCTATGCAGGCCCACACCTGGTCTCCGGACATTCTGGGCTTTCTCACTCTCCTGAGCTCCCTCCAGTCCCTTGTATTCATTGTTGCCTCAGCTCCCTCTGTCCTGTTATACTCAGTTGTCTCAACTCTCCCAGTCCTGCAAGTAAGGAATCTCTCTAAAATGGAGTCTTAAATGATTGTAAATTAATTAGTTTTTTTTAATAGGTAAATTCAGCTACTGAATGTTGTTTTCAGCTATAGAATGTATCCCCCTCTCATCTTGGTATGAAATCATCATTGCATACATATATTTATAGCAATTGTAGTAACTAAAGTTCATAGCATATAAAAGGTTTTGTGTTATATTTAATACTGATGCACAAATAAATATTCACTTTTAAATTAGATTCAAGCTACCCCTTTTAAAATGTTCACAAACTGTTGTTCTAGAGCAGGGGTAGGGAACCTGCGGCTCTCCAGCTGTTGTAGAACTACATTACCCATGAGACATTGCAAGGCTGATGGATACAATTACTCCCAGAAGCATGATGGGAAATGTAGTTCTACAACAGCTGGAGAGCCGCAGGTTCCCTACCCCTGTTCTAGAGGATCGATGTGCCCAGTGTGTGTTTAACAGTGAAAACATGACAACTCGTCTAATGTTTTTCTAAAAACTCCCCCATTATTGTCCTGCTTTCACACCCATATAGAAAACCCATTATCTGCCATACATGGTTTTCAAACTATACCAAACCATCCGAAATGACAGTTGGATTGTAGTTCTTTCACTCAATGTGTTTTTTTTTCAGTTACATTGCAAACTATTTAAAGCTTCTTATCAAAAATCTGTTATAGCATATGATATTAACGGTTCATTAATTCAACTGGAGGATCCATAAAAGTTGTTTGGAATCCATTACCTGGCAAATCAACCATTGATTTATTAGAGTGAGTTTTCATTGGCAACTGATTTATAATTTGCATAATTGTATGTCATAAATATATTGTAATGTATAGTCACAATCCAATACATCTTAATACCCAGTATGTTCATTCAGATTTCATAACTTAAACGGTCAATACATGTGGTTTAGGCTGTAAGAATTACATAAAGTGCTGAAATGTAAGGCATCAGATGTGTAACTTACAAACCTAACAAGTCTACTTGATATGCTTGTGATGTATGGGATCTAGTGCAAACAGATCAAACATGTCTACAAATTTTATTAGACAAAGCTGGCTTTTTTCTTGACAGAGGTATGGTTAATATGGTGCACTAGTAGGCAACCTGGATGAACCATTTGCTCAAATATTTACAACGCTTCATAATCATTCATAACCACTACCCCACTGCGCACTGTATATTTACAGCGGCAGTGTGGCGCTGTCTCGCAAATCGCTGTATATAAGAGTCGATACGCACGTGCACAGTTAGCGGGCGGGAGCGCACCACCGGCGGTGCTCTCTCGTGCCGCAGGAGTGTGCCTGCGGCTCAAGCTGACCTGATGTTCGCCGGCGAGCCGGGATGACCTGCCAGAGAGAACGAAAGGGGAACCACCAATGTAAACACGGCGGTTCCCCACTCTGTCAGTGGACATGTAAGTGATCTACTGATCCCTGTCACTGGGAACAGTTAGATCTCTTATGCCCATGGTAGCCCAGCCCCCTCACAGTCAGAACACGCCTAGCGAACACAGTTAACCCCTAGATCTCCCATGCAGGTTAACCCCTTCACTGGCAATTACATTTATATAGTAATCAGTGGATATTTAAATTTCTGATCGCTGCATAAATGTCATTGGTCCCAAAAAAGTGCCAAAAATGTCTGACAGGTCCGCCCCAATATCAAAGTCCCGATATAAAAATCGCCGCCATTACCAGTAAAAAAAAAAAAATGTGAAAACGCTAGAAATTAATTCTCATAGTTTGTAAATGCGGCAACTTTTGCACAAACCAATCAATAAATGCTGATTGCGATTTTTTTTGTTTTACCAAAAATATGAGAAAGAATATAAATTGGCCAAAATCAATGAATAAATTTGTTTTTTTTTAAATATATATTTTTTTGGATTTGTATTTTAGCAAAAAGTAAGAAATATTGTGTTTTTTGTTTTTTTTTTTGCAAAATCGTCGCTCTTTTTTGTTTATAGTGGTGATCAGAAATGACACAGAGGTGATCAAATACCACCAAAAGAAAGCACTATTTGTGGGGAAAAAAGGACACAAATTTAGCTTGGGTACAACGTTGCACGACCGCGCAATTGTCAGTTAAAGCAACACAGTGCCGAATCGCAAAAAGTGCTCTGGCCCTACAGTGGGAAATTCTTCCGGGGGGTGAAGTGATTAAAGTGAACCTGTGGCCAGGCTATGGATACTCAAGCATTTGCAGTTTTTTGTTGTCCATCAAGGAACAAAAGACTGTAGTAATTTTAAGACATTTTAGGTTATACTACTGGACACTGGAAAACAGAACGGTTTAGCCAGCACCCAAATAACCTCACCCCCAAGCATCACACCTCAATTTTGTGCTAGTGTTCTAGGAAGTTGGACGTCTGTTTATCAGCTCATCTTAGAAAATTCTAACTATATTTTTTCCTAGTTTTTTTTTTTTTTTTTCATTCAACTTTCACCTGCTGAGCCCTCAGAATAAAAGGCATACTTCAACTTTTTAAGTTGAAGGCTGTTTGTACTGCTGGTTCCCGCAATGGAATATTTCCTTGCATTTTGAAAGCTCAGGGTTTCCCTTGTAGCTTCCACTCCAAAGCTTTGAACAATGCCTCTTTTATAGCTGCCTTTTGCTGCCCCCAGTATTTCTGGGCCTCATTGTACATCTTTCCAAAATTGTTTATATTCCCTGCACCCTGTGATCTATGATTCTTTCTCTTGTAAAAAAAATATATATATATCCCTGAGAATGGTACCCAGTTTAATCCCACGCTCTTGTTTTTGCATTGAGGTCCTTTCTCATTAAGGTTGGTTGTGCTCCTTGTAAGCTTGTTTCTGTTCAAGCCCTGGCCCTCTTTTAAGGTATTTTGTGACCTGCAAGATCAACTGGGATACTAGCCTCTTGCCTTGTGAAAATTTCACTTTTCAATGCACTCTGGTAGTTTTGCATCCTGCTTATGGCACTAACCTTTATGACCACCCCAGTGCCCCTTTTCTCTGGTATCCTCATTGTGGAATGCTCAGGAGACCTTCTCTATAAAGAGTGACTATCTTAACCACTTCAGCCCCGGAAGGATTTGTCCCCTTCCTGACCAGAGCCCTTTTTGCGATTCGGCACTGCGTCGCTTTAACTGACAATTGCGCGGTCGTGCAACACTGTACCCAAAAGAAATTTGTGTCCTTTTTTTCCCACAAATAGAGCTTTCTTTTGGTGGTATTTGATCACCGCTGCGTCATTTCTGATCGCCGCCATAAACAAAAGAAGAGCGACAATTTTTCCAAATTTCTTACTTTTTGCTAAAATACAAATTAAAAAAATATATATAAAAAAAACATTTTTTTCATCGGTTTTGGCCGATTTATATTCTTCCTCATATTTGTGATAAAAAAATCACAATCTGCGTTTATTGATTGGTTTGCGCAAAAGTTGCCGCGTTTACGGGTGATGAGAATTCATTTCTGGGGTTTGTATTTTTTTTTTATTTTTTACTAGTAATGGCGGCGATCTGCGATTTTTAGCAGTACTGCGATATTGCAGCAGACATGTCGGAACATTTTGACACTTTTTTGGGACCATTGGCATTTATACAGTGATCAGTGCTATAAAATTGCACTGATTACTGTGTAAATGTCATTGGCAGTGAAGGGGTTAACCTGCAGGGGGCGCTCTAAGGGTTAACTATGTTCCCTGGGCGTGTTCTAACTGTCTTACTGTTTGACTGGCAGGGGGAGGGGAGTGATCACAGCTTCCATGTAGAGGAAGGCTGTGATCACTCCCTTCCCCCTCTAACAGAACGGAGGTCCGTGTTTACTTACACGGACCTCAGTTCTTTTACTACGGGGGGGCATCGCGGGTAGTCGGCGGAGATCGAGTCCACCGCACCTGCTCCCTGGCCCTCCCGGGACACAGTGAGCGATCTGGCAGCCGCCGTCAGATGACGGCGGTTTGCGCAGGAGAGCCACCTTGTCGCCGTCAACCTGCGGTTGACGGTCGGCAAGTGGTTAATAAACTGAGGGGCATATCATCCAGATCCCTTCCCAATTTTATATTTTAGTAAATTGTGGGAATATTGGAGAGCTCTGTTTGTTATGCTATCCCCCAGAATTTATCAATTCTCCTCCTGTGTTAGGCTACTGAGCACTGAAGCGGTTGCCATGGTAAAATCCTGCTAGTTTTAGTTTTAACAGCGATATGGCTCCGCTATGCAGGCAGGAGCGTGGCACATTTAACCCCCCCACAAGGGGTTAAAACGGGGTTAAAAGTGCCGGCGCTCCACACTACTGAGGCGGTGTGCAGCCGCTTCAGAAGCGCTTGCCATTCATTTCAATGGCATGGGCGGTAGAGGAGCGTTATATACACCGCTCCCCTCACCGGCCCAAAGATGCTGCTTGCAGGACTTTTTGTAACATCCCACAAGTGCACCGCCCCAGTGTGAAAGCACTCAGGGCTTTCACACTGGGGGAGGGGGGGTTTGAGGAGCTTTACAGACACTATTTTTAGCTAAATAGCGTCTGTAAAGCGCCTCAGTGTGAAAGGAGCCCTAGAGCATCTTAAATTTGGGTAATGCACAAAGCTTTGAAACACTAACTAGTTGCTGGATTTGGTCTGGGTGGAAAGTATCCCTTTTCCTTTTGTCTTATCCTGGAAACATTCTCTGAATGGGCATATCCATGTTCCTACCCCTTAATGTTTCCCAAGTGGTAGTGTGGGGGTGGGGTCTCTCTGTTGGTCATTCATTTAATGTGACCTCTGCTGGACTTTATCTAGGGGCTGCAAGATATTTACCTTAAGAAAAACTGAGAATTGCCCCTGCAACTAGCTTGTCTAATAACTCCTTACACTGGACAGTGTTCAGTGTGACATTCATGTCCACATGGTTTCCTTCCTAGATTTATGTATCCCTTAATCTGACAATCTCCAATTTAACAGAGAAGGTCCTGCAGGGAAGTGGAGCGCCTTTCTTAATTTAAAGAAAGTATTCATCTTACCAAGCAGGACAATCTATTACCTGGCTGAAAATTTGATGTAATTTAAATAATGTAGGTCTGGAGGCAATTACTGCAAGATAGATCCTTATGCAACTCTGTATCAGTTATATTACTAGTGCTAGTATATCAAGATGCTCTAACACAGGAGGAGACTCCTATCCTTCGCTCTTCTGTGGGGAGTTTGATCAGGGCATGATGTGACGTTTGTGGGTAGTTAGAAAAACTCTTTCTCATCCTTCTGGTCCTGATGTCCTTGTATGCCAATTTGCTTTACATATATCCAAAAAAAGTCAATAGGATTCTTTACCTACTGTCAAGATAAATTCTGTTTCCAGCAACATGGCCTGTATTTGCTTACATCTTTTTTGTAAGGACTTTGTTCATAGCCAACATTTAAGGGTGCTGTTAGGAGATAAGGGTCATCTTCTGGGAGTAGATTTTACAGAGCACAGCAGGATTTACTCAATAACAGGTTGGAGTCTTTTTCTTTTTTACTAGAAAAACAACTTCCTTTCAGTAAAGGTATAACGACATGCTGGCATTATTTAGTGGCCCCTGGGACAAGTATAACTGTAGAAATGTAGAAAAGTACTGTTGTTTTACTTTAATAGCAGATGATGTTTATATACAACATAAAAAAGGGATTCAAAACTAAGTTGTATTTCACCTTTATTTTCTACATATTATGGTGTATATAATTTTATATAAATTTGTGCTGTCAGAGGCAGGTACTTGTAGATGCAAGAAGTCTGGCAAGGATACCTAGTGTAAGGATATGGAGTTTGTTACTTAAGTTCTTGTAAGATATTTTGCAACTTGTGGATGAGCACAAACCAAACAGCTCTGTGTCTTTGCTAAGCATAGTGGATGGAGTGCCCAGAGCAATTTGTATCTATTGGTTTGTCAGATGCCCTTTCTGATATTGTTGTTACATGTAGTAGGCCAGGGTTAACTGTAGAGAGCTATATCTAGCTTAAGATTACAGATCTCACACCCTAGAGCATCGATTTATGAGATATGTTGCAATCACATTGGTTCTCTTGATAAAGTAATTGATGTAATCTAGTTTCAGTAATTGCATTCTTCGCCCTACATCGATTTGAACTGACTGATATATAAATATCAATTTCCTGATCACACAATGTAGTCATGTGTATTGATAACTGAACACTGTACAATTTGTCTACAACATGCACTTCCGAGAGTCATGCGTTACCTTTAATTGGAGTAACAATCCAATCATTCTGTGTGTAATACAAAGAGGTGTGTCAATAATTTGTCAGTAAAATGAATATATGCTCATTCAGCTAGATACGGATTCATGTCCTAATGTTTTCATTATTGACAGCTTCTTATACATACATATAGACTTTTGCACAAACTGACCTTGGTTAGCAATTTTTCTGTTCTTCTGTGAAGTATTCTGACCAAATAGGGTCTGATTTTACTAAAGGAGCAAGGGCAAAGCTAATGTTAGTAAATAAGGTGACTCAGCGTTCACTTTGACTGTCCAGTCATGAACTAGCCAAAAGAAGAGAATGTGTCAGGCAACAAGTAACTGGGGTGTAAGAGAGACACAAGGCACCGGGAAGCTGGAATCAGAAGTTAAACATGAGGCTGCTGGTGCAGAGTTGGTGCAGAAGAGGTATAGACTGTGGATGCAATTGTGACTGCGAGTGCAGAGATGCACAGATGCTGCAGTCGCTCAGGCTGCCTACACAATGGAGACTTCTAAAGCAAAGATGACACAGCAGAGACCATAGATGCAGTAGTGGTGTCATTGAGGTTGTTGATACACTGAAACTGTAAGTGCTGTGAAGACTCCTGTGGTGCAGCAGAGACTGTAGATGTAGCAAAATGGCTGCAGGTGCAGCAGAGCCTGTCAATGCAGTGAGCAGCAGAGGTGCAAGGGTGGTTTCAGGTGTAACAGAGCATGTGGATACAGTGGAGGTGTAAGGATGGTTGTGGGAGCAGCGGACGCTTGGATTATCTAGCTGTGGCATTTGGGTTAGATATCTTGTACACTTTCTAAATTATGTGGACAGAGTGGCTATTCTGAAATCGTTTTCCACTAAATAAATGGTCACAAATTATTAATCTTTGCGGCTACTCAATTGAGACATCACAGAAATGAAAAATGTTTCAACCAGTCTGTTCTGTCTTATTCCAAAGGGGCATCAAATTGATTCTTGCCTATCCAGCATTCCTCCACTGGGCATTCTGTCATTTAACCATCTGGAGGAAGCGGAAACATATATCGCTCCCTACCTGTCCCTCCGCTGGACACAGCTTTAAATCACAGTCACTAACTCACTGGTCCCAGGTAACAGTGCAGGCCAAAGAAAATGCATTCCTAAGTAGCCTCATTACTCCAACAACTCTGGGCAATCCAGACTGCTTTAATATACAGTATATGTCTCCACCATACACTGGCACTCCCAGTAATTTCATATGACTGGGTAAAATATAGGATTGTGGATATTCATGCACTTTGTATGTTATCTTTCGATTATGCTTCCTTTTTGGTATTGCAACTAACTTGTTCTTTGCCATAGGTAATGCACAGCTCTATGCAGCCTGCCCTGGGCCTTTGTCACTGCTGGAAGTCTTCCACTAACTACACATGATAGTGACCATCCTCGTACTCACTTTTCTAAGGGATGCTGTCCTTGAACTCTTCCCATCACCACATCATACCCTGACTAGATAAGACTATATATTCTGTTCCGTTGCTACCATTCACCAGAGATCTTTGTATCCACAAAATGGCCATTTCTGATCATAGTCCGGTGTCACTACAACCAACTGACTTCCTCATTCAGGGCTCCACTAGACTTTGGAGGTTTCCATCATATCTTGCACACAACACTGACCTCCACTGTGCTATCCAAGATGCATTGGCGGAATTTTAGGCAACTAACACATCTCGTAAAAGTGATCCTAATCTGTAGTGGGAGGCTGGCAATCCTTCTTTTGGGGCACAATCATTTTTTTGGCTCTCTTTATATGAAAAATGCCTCGAGACAATACAAACTAACCAGTGAGTGCCTACAGTCTGCCCAAGCTCAGCTCGCCCAGCAGAATACCCCTGAACATAGGAAACACTGGCATGAAGCTAAACACCTCTTCGATTTATGTGCAGAGACCCAAGAAAAAAAAAAATCATACATGAACCTTCAATACCACAATTATAGTAACAAAGCAGGGAAAGTGCTGGCGAGACTGTGCAAGGGCCCTTATAAACCTCACACATTACCGCCTTGAAGGATGTGCAGGGTAACCTCACTTCTTCATCTAGTTCTATTAACAAAATCTTAGAGTCCTTTTAGGCTGGGTTTACAGTTATGCAAATTGGATGTGTTTTGAACCGCATTAAATTCGCATAACATGAGTGTGACCGGCTTTCAATGGAGTAGGCTCACACATGTGCAGGGCGGCTGTGGTGCGGTTTTGAAAAGGGTCCTGTGGATTTTTTGTTCCGGTTAAGGTGGGAATTCAGGAAAAAATGTGCACCTTAATTGCACCTGAACTGGTGAACAGCAACGCACAAGACACCGGACTGCAAACCACAGCCCCATATACAGTACACTATATTACCAAAAGTATTGGACACCTGCCTTTACACACACACATGAACTTTAATGGCATCCCAGTCTTAGTCTGTGCAGGCCAGTCAAGTTCCTCCACCCGCTCATCCATGTTTTTATGGACCTTGCTTTGTGCACTGGTCCAAATGATTTGGTGGAGGGGGGATTATGGTGTGAGGTTGTTTTTCAGGGGTTGGGCTTGGCCCCTTAGTTCCAGTGAAGGGAACTCTTAAGGCTTCAGCATACTAAGACATTTTGGACAATTTCACACTCCCAACTTTGTGGGAACAGTTTTGGGATGGCCCCTTCCTGTTCCAACATGACTGCACACCAGTGCACAAAGAAAGGTCCATAAAGACATGGATGAGCAAGTTTGGGGTGGAGGAACTTGACCGGCCTCACCTCAACCCAATAGAACATCTTTGGGATGAATTAGAGCGGAGACTGCGAGCCAGGTCTTCTCATCGAACATCAGTGCATGACCTTACAAATATGTTTCTGTAAGAATGGTCAAACATTCCCATAGGCACACTCCTAAACTTTGTGGACAGCCTTCCCAGAAGCGTTGAAGCTGTTATAGCTGCAAAGGGTGGGCCAACTCAATATTAAGCCCTACAGACTAAGACTGGGATGCCATTAAAGTTCATGTGCATGTAAAGGCAGGCGTCCCAATATATTTGTATGTGAACCCAACCTTACATTTTATATGCTTGGGACGGCATAATGTAGATCTGTCGACGGTGACCGAATTCTTAGACAAGGCCCATTTACCTGAAGTAGTCTCGTCCCCCTTGACTCCTCTTAGCATTTTGTCACAAGAAGTCACGTCGGCAATCTCCTCCCTAGCCAACTATAAAGCTCCAGGCCCTGATGGCTACATATCTGAATTCTAAAAATTAACTGCAGACATTTTGACCTCTACTTTATCAGTGCATCAGGGTATATGGGAGGGTGGCCCCTATCTCCAGTTGGTCATCAAGCCTACATCAAACTTATTGTGAAAAAGGACAAAGACCCTACTGAAATGAAAATCATACCACTTGATATCCATACTGAATATTGACATTAAAGTGCTTTCCAAAAATGTAGTGTCACGTCTAGCGTTCATAATGCCCTCGCTTATACACCCATCCCAAGCTGGATTTATTAAGGGTAGATTAGCTTCCTTTAATATACTGTACGGAAGGTGTTGGTGGTGCTGGAAAATGCCAGATCCAACACTCATGGGAAACTGGCGGTAGTCACTTTAGAGGCCAAAAAAGCTTTTGACAATGTCAGTTTCCAATGGCTTTCTCTAGTCCTTAAAGCAGAGGTCCGCCAGGGAAAAAAAAATTAAAAGTCAGCAGCTACACATACAGTAGCTGCTGACTTTTAATAATAGGACACTTACCTGTCCTGGAGTCCAGTGATGTCGGCACCCGCCGCCGATCTTCGCATCGGGGTTGGGTGCAGCCGCGCCCATTGTGGGTAAGGGAACCCGGACGTGTAGCATTACAGCTTCACGCCGGGCACCTTACTGCGCATGCGCAAGGCTCCACTGCGCTCTGCTATTGGCCAGGCGGCCAGTAGCAGAGCAAGCAGGAAGGAGGGAGCTGGGCTGCTGACGTCAGCGGTCGCGGCAGCCGGCCAGAGCTCCCGGATGTGTGGAAAAGGACACCTGTCTAAAGACAGGTGTCCTCTTCCCCCTCCCCCCGAAAGGTGCCAAATGTGACACCTGATGGGGGAGGAATCCAACCAGCGGAAGTTCCACTTTTGGGTGGAACTCCGCTTTAAGAGGTTTGGGTTCTCAAGAACTTTTCAGTATCTCATCACTTCTATGTATTCTGCTTCCTCCACTAGAGTAGTAGCTGCAGGCCATCTCTCAGAAACAATTGTGTTGCATATGAGGACTAGACAGAGCTGTCCCCTATCGCCTCTACTCTTAAATTCTATAAATTTCTTCTATAAATCACAAATAGACATACATTCAGAAAAAAGGTCATCACATTACGCATAAGTAAAGACAAGTATTTGCCCACACAATAAATTATATGATTTCAAGAACAAACCGACAACCGGCTTTAGGTAGACATACAGTATCTCACAAAACTGAGTACACCCCTCACATTTTTGTAAATATTTCATTCTATCTTTTCATGTGACAACACTGAAGAAATTACACTTTGCTAAAATGTAAATTAGTGAGTGCACAGCTTGTATAACCGTGTAAATATGCTGCCCCCTAAAAATAACTCAACACACAGCCATTAATGTCTAAACCGCTGGCAACAAAAGTGAGTACACCCCCAAATGTCCAAATTGGGCCCAAAGTGTCAATATTTTGTGTGGCCACCATTATTTTCCAGCACTGCCTTAACCTTCTTGGGCATGGAGTTCCCCAGAGCTTCGCAGGTTGTCACTGAAGTCCTCTTGCACTCCTCTATGTTGACATCATGGAGCTGGTGGATGTTAGAGACCTTGCGCTCCTCCACCTTCCATTTGAGGATGCCCCACAGATACTCAATAGGGTCTAGGTCTGGAGACATGCTTGGCCAGGCCATCACTTTTACCCTCAGCTTTTTTAGCAAGGCAGTGGTTGTCTTGGAGGTGTGTTTGGGGTCGTTGTCATGTTGGAATATTGCCCTGAGGCCCGGTCTCCGAAAGGAGGGAATCATGCAGTGCTTCAGTATGTCACAGTGCATGTTGGCATTTATGGTTCCCTCAATGAACTGTAGCTCCCCAGTGCCGGCAGCACTCATGCAGCCCCAGACCATGGCACTCCCACCACCATGCTTGACTATAGGCAAGACAAACTTGTCTTTGTACTGCTCACCTGGTTGCCACCACACACGCTTGACACCATCTGAACCAAATAAGTTTATCTTGGTCTCATCAGACCACAGGACATGATTCCAGTAACCCTTATCCTTAGTCTGCTTGTCTTCAGCAAACTATTTGCGTGCTTTCGTGTGCATCATCTTTAGAAGAGGCTTCATTCTGGGATGACATCCATGCAGACTAATTTGATGCAGTGTGCTGCATATGGTCTGAGGAATGACAGACTGACCCCCCACCCCTTCAACTTCTGCAGTAATGCTGGCAGCATTCATACATCTATTTCCCAAAGACAACCTCTGGATATGATGCTGAGCATGTGCACTCAACTTCCTTGATCGACCATGGCGAGGCCTGTTCTGAGTGGAACCTGTCCTGTTAAACCCCTGCATGGTCTTGGCAACTGTGCTGCAGCTCAGTTTCAGGGTCTTGGCAACCTTCTTATAGCCTAGGCCAGTGATGGCGAACCTTGGCACCCCAGATGTTTAGGAACTACATTTCCCATAATACTCAACTACACTGCAGAGTGCATGAGCATCATGGGTAGTTCCAAAACACCTGGGGTGCCAAGTTTTGCCATCACTGGCCTAGGCCTATCTTTATGTAGAGCAACAATTATTTTTTTCAGATCCTCAGAGAGTAATTTTCCATGAAGTGCCATGTTGAACTTCCAGTGACCAGTATGAAAGAGGGAGAGTGATAACACCAAATTTAACACACCTGCTCCTCATTCACACCTGAGACCCTGTAACACAAACAAGTCACATGACATTGTGGAGGGAAAATGGCTAATTGGCTAATTTATAATAAAATATTTACAAAAATATGAGGGGTCTACTCACTTTTGTGAGATACTGTATACAGTATATAGCTTCATACAAAGCAATAATTCATAAACAAACAAAACCCTGAAAAAAAGACTTGCCTTCCCACACCCATGTAGTAAATCTTAGCAGAGTGTCAACCTGTAAGGACCTAGATCTTCATGATCACAGTTTTACCCGTATACTTCACCTGAGCAATAAAAACATAAATTGTGGTTGCAATTCCCATGAACACTGAGGATAAAAGAAATGGCAATATGCCATAATAATTAGAGAAAAAAGTTGTGATAGTGCTGACCAATAATGAACAATCAATCAAATCATGAAATTAATTAAAAAAACAAAAGATAGTGATATTGGGTAACAATAAACTCCTGTGCTGTAAACATTGATACATTGAAAAATACATGTCACATATTAGGTAAATAAAAAAAAACCCAACAGTCCACACATAAAGTACTCTAGTGCATCTTCATATTTAAATATGTGCTCCACCATATAACAAGAGTGCTCCATCAGTAGATAATATATTCACTCACCTCACGACAAGACCCTCAAAAGGGCCAACACAGCATAATAGTAATCAATCCTTTACACCAGATAGTGGGTCCTCTGCTCACTTCCTCCTCTGATGATAGAACTTCCCCAACTGGGATGACTCCACAGTACTCTCAGAATAAGTCTAGGTTCACATTGGAGCAATTTGTCATGCGATTTGAGAGATCAAATCGCATGACAAGTCGCAGCCTATTGGCAGCAATGGCACTGTTCCAATCGGTGTGACACCGATTTTCAGCAGCGCACCAATTTGCAAAAGTAGTTCCTGCACTACTTTTGCCGATTTCAGGTGCGACTTCAATAAACATCTGTGCATGAAGCCACACAGATGTCTATCAAGTAGCACTTGCAATCGCTCTGACCTTGCTACTTTGCAATCACGCTACTTCAAGTGGAGTAGCAACGATTTCAAAGTAGCATTAATGTGAACCAGGGCTAAAGGAAACACTCTCCAATAGTGTAGTATTGTGGTTAAAATGCATAATAGAATACCAGCCAAGCTTAAGGAAATGCACTCACAGTTTCACAGCATCCAGATCAAGTAATGATGCACGTCACCTGACTTCCCCTTTACGCATTACACCACTCTCCCATGTGACTTCTTCTTCTCCATAATACACATAATACTACTATAATAAAAATGGTACAAAACTCAGCAGGAAATTAGTTTGCTAAGTGGAAATCATTGAGAGCATGTATTCACAGGTATCCTGGGTATCTAGCCAATGGCCCCAGATCGTATAAAACTTCCTTGGACATCCACTAGCCTCATACATGAGTTTGTAAGGAGGTAATATTTGAATGAACAATTTGTTTCCATAAACCCATATGTAATACTGTAGTTTGGGTCCAATTTAGAACAGTCACTTCTTAGCGTAATAAAACAAGAACCGAAGGAAATGTTTGGACACCGAGGAGACCTTTAAATCATCAAATGCTCACTTATAAGGCATCAATTGGACAGCACACATTGGACAAATCAAAGGTATTGATGATGAATGACATAGCCAAAAAGGCCTGATTGTGTCGCAGCCCCACACCATATACAGAAAATCGCCCTTTCTATGTTACATTTATGACAAATAGGAATATCTATTTTATGCATTCTAAATAATTTTAATGGAGTATAGTATATCCTACGTAGGTATCTCAACTGTATAAGTCTATCAGTAGCAGAAAATACTGTGTAGGCATGGGAATTAAGTAGTTCTTTCCAGTTATCTTCCAAGTGTTCAGGGATATCCCCACTCCAATGGGTTTGCATTTTAGCAAAACAGGAGGATGGTCTGTTTCGTGGTAAGGCATAGTAAGTGGAAATGAGACGAGTGTGCTTAGGGCCCAGCAGGGCTCGTTCTAATTTGGAATTGCCCTATTGAACATTATGTAACCCAAATTGTGTCTCTGCAGCATGTCAGAGTTGGGTATAATGAAAGGACCACCGTGGCGACAGGGCCTTGTATATTTACACCAACTCTATGATGGAGGTACATATAAACAACTCTGCGCAGCTCTTGTCTTAATCATGCAAAGGACTTAAATGTACTTCCATCATAGAGTTGTTGTAAATATAAAAGACCCTGTCGTGCCCACATACGGTCCCCTGCGATCGCCTTCTAGAGAGGCAGAACGGGGAACCGCCAATGTAAACACGGCGGTTCCCCGTTCTGTCAGGGGACATGATAGAACATATCCTGTAATCGTGATCAGTTAGATCTTTCATGTCCCTGCCAGCCCAGCCTCCACACAATGAGGGAACACATTTAACCCTTTGATCGCCCTTTAGTGTTAACCCTTTCCCTGCCAGTGACATTTATACAGTAATCAGTGGCTATTTAAAGCACTGATCATTGTATAACTGTCACTGGTCCCAAAAAAGTGTCAAAAGTTTCCGATCTGTCCGCTGCAATATTGCAGTCACGATAAAAAACGCAGATAGCCGCCATTACTAGTAAAAAAAAAATTAAATAAATAAAATTGCCATAAATTAATTTTCATCTTTGTAAACACTATAACTTTTGCGCAAACCAATAAATATACACTTATTGCAATTTGTTTTTACCACAAATATATCGGCCTAAACTGATGAATGAATTTGTTTTTTTTTATAATTTTTTTGGATATGTATTATAGCAAAAAGTAAGAAATTGTGTTGTTTTTTTTTCAAAATTGTTGCTCTTCCTTTGTTTATAGCACTAAAGATAAAAACCACAGATGTAATCAAATACCAACAAGAAAGCTCTATTTGTGGGAAAAAAAGAATGTCAATTCCATTTGGGTACAATGTCGCACAACTGCACAATTGTCAGTTAAAGTGACGCAGTGCCGAATTGCAAAAAGCGCTCTGGTCTGGAAGAGAGTAAATCCTTCCGGGGCTGAAGTGGTTAAATAAATTCACCCCACCCATCAGAGAAAGGGGTAAGTTAACCCATTGCACCACTTTAGTATGGAAGATAGAGATGCATTGGACCAAATTGTTGGCAGAAAACTAGCAGTAGTTGGTTATTTATACCCAGGTATCTAACTCCTATTTGTAATTTGTAAAGGGTGGTAAACTGAAATCAGAAATGGGATCTAGCAAAAAAAACATGCAATTTAGTCCAGTTAACGTTAAAACTAGAATAGCCAATGGATATGACCTCTCATTGGTGGGGCGTTTGGGTGTCTAAGGATATCATAACCCTAGGGGTATCCAAGGTGATTGGAAATTGTAGGTTAGTAAATAATTTATGAAGATTCATATAAGTAGAATGATCTAGGATGAAGGCTGTTTGAGCAGACTTTATAATTGAAGTCACCACCGAATTAAGCCGATGGGCAAGTATTTTAGATAGGATCTTAAGATCTGTAATGATCAGGGATACTGGTTGAAAAAGCTCAAAGGTTAAGATCCTTGTTGGGTTTGGGGATTAGTACAATTAAAGCCTCATGCATAGACGAAGGTAGCACTTTATCTTCAAAACCAGTTTTATAAAGTAACATCAACCTGGGTATTAGATATTCTTTGTGGGCATCCCACTATCTTCTTACCTGGTCCATATTATGTTGGGTCTGGGTGGGTCACCAGGAGCTCCACTTGGCTCTTTTTGCGGATGACATCCTTTATGTCCAATCCCCAGTCTGGCATGATTACCATCCAGGAAGTTTTTACTTGCTTCCATCAATGCTCTGGGCTGCAGATACATTTTTTGAAAAGCAAAGTTCTCCCCCCCTACCATGTCAGATGTACCCCCATGGGTTCAATCTTCTCCTTTTCCTATAAGGGACACATTAAATACTTGGGCACAAAGATAGGAAAAGTTCAGCACTCTAATGTACTACTAGTGTGAGTGCAGAAAAAAATTTGTTTTGGCTTATGCCTAACTTGTGAGTCTTAATTGGGTCACAGGTTTACTTTAGGTCAGGGCTAGATGACTCATGCAGGCAGGTCTCTGGTGTCTCCCCCTGGTTCTGTGAGTTTGAAGAAACTGCTAGAAGCTGGAGGGCGGAGGCCAGGAGGGTTGATCTGCATACTTAGGGGAGCTCAGCAAACCCCCAGGCAGTGGGCCTGGTATCGTTTTTGAGCCAGCCCTTAAATATGGTTGAGTCTTGCTGGCTGGGGTCAGGTGGCAGATGGAGATGGTGTGCTGAGGAGACTGTCATTGGCCCTTGAGGGGAACCTGGGTTAAGGACTCTACCTCTGACTTGAGCTTGGGCTGGCTTTGGAGGATCCTGTCCGTATTGCAGATTAAAAAGAATATTTTCCTATGTGGAAGCAGGAGCAAAGAGGACAGTGTGAGTACATCAGTACAGTCAAGGACTTACAAGGGGCGAGACTGCCACCTGTAGCAGGTCTCTCTGAAAGACAGTATTGTGCTTAAATCTTTAATTAACTTTGCCCTGGGAGATCTCTGGAGCAGTCAGGCATGCTGGTGAAGTGGCAGCTGGGTAGATTGGTGAAGAGGCATCCGGATGGGCTGGTGAAGAAGCAGGTAGGTGGGCTGGCATTTCCTGCAATTGTTAGAGCTGGGACCAGTGTCTACAAGGGGATTGGGGGTACTCCAAGATGCAGTCTACAACACTTTGTCCTACTTTCTAAAGGACTGAGAGTTCCTAGTCCTTAAGGGGCTTTTGCATCTTTTCAATCAGAAACTGTCAGCAGTCGGGAGTGAGATCAATCTGGAGTTGTGCATAGTGAAGAAGAGGAAACATATCTGGAGTTGTATATAGGGAGGAAGTTGTCCCTGGTTTTTTGGCTATCAAGTTGGACATCCCATAATTCCTATTCCCCATCCAAGTTAAAGACTGTTTTTTTGTGTCTGGCGAAAGTGTAGAAATTACTTGTTTGCCTGGCTGTGCAGGAGTGGGAAACCCAGTCATCTGCAACCCCTGTGTGGGGTAGTGCTTCAATTATACTACCCACTCTTGCTTCTTTGGGAGATGCCACTTAAGGAATGGCTGCTCCGTCTAAACGGCTTAAAAAAAAAACAGCACTTTTAACCAGAGGAAGGTGAACGACTTATCCACCCGACATCTCACATCACCCGGCATCCTAATGGACAAATTTGTCATCCATGGTCCCTTGGGAACGGCCTCCCACCAGCACACAGAGGCCTCCTCACACGGACTGCTTCCAGCCAATATGGCCGATGGAGTCTCCATGTCAGATGCCGCTGCGTATAGTCACACTCCCTCTCCGGCCACAAGCCTCCCTCATGCCCAGACCGAAGATCAATATGCCGGTCTGGCTCAGGCTGTCACTGCACTGTTCTCACCGTCAATAACGGCAGCAGTAGACAGAGCTATAGCGGCCGGCAAGGCGCAAATAAGCAGGAAGTTTGGAGAGCATGGCAATCGCCTCTCAGAACTGGAAAGCTGTGTTTCAGAAATAGAAGATGAAGTGCAAGCCTCTTTCACAAATGTCAGTGAACGCAAAAAAGCCCAACAGCTTATCGTTGAGAAACTTGATGATCTTTAAAATCATTCCAGAAGGAACATCCTCAGGGTGATAGGCCTTCCTGAATCTTTTAATCCTGATTCCGTAATGGAGTTATGTTCTAAACGCATTCCAAGCACTCTTGGCCTGTCATCTCCATGTACAGTGGAAAGAGCCCACCGCGGGGGGGGGGGGGGGGAGCTTCAAATGACAGACGCACTCCCAGACCTGAATAGTGTGCTATCTCAACTACACAGACAGAGTGAACATACTAATATATTTTCAGAATTCCAGAGCCTTACAAATTGATGGGAACAAACTCTTCATGTTTGCAGATTAGTTTCAAGAAGTGTCCAGAAGACATAAAGCATTTCAGCCAATCTGCTCGGCTCTATACCAGAAGGGCATAAAGTTTTCACTGGCTTACCCGGTGGTTCTTGGTTTCTCAACCCCAACAGGAGAACAAAAATCATTCAGCTCACCTGATGAAGCAAAATATTACCTCCAGTCCTATTTACATCTCCCGATGGACACATCACCCTCACTGGACGGCCCGGGCCAGGGTACATCGAGAAACCAGCGCAGCCCAAGAAAGGACATGCCAAAAAAAACCTGGTCTCACCAGCTCTTCAAGCAACAACAGATGGATTTAACCCAGGATGACTAACTGCCTTCTTTAAGCCCTGGACTACTCACCTGGGTGACGTATTACTGCTATGCTCCAAATTGATCATTATCTCTTTTACTCTCTAGGTTCTCTCACTTATGACATCGCACATAGAAAAGAGTACATATTAATGTTTTCTATTGTTGAGTTTAGCTTTCTCGTTTAATATGCAGGTTCATCCCTGCCCAGCCGGCTTCTCACAGCCTTATTGAGATTTGGCCCTTACTCGCACGCAACTCAACCGTGGGAAGTATCAAGTCTATAGTGCTGGGACCATGGGACCAGCCGGGAGGGCACTCACACACCTCCCTTTGGTGAGCGCTCCACCACTTCTCGGTAACGCTGTTCGAAGTGGTATTTTACTTGAGGAAAAAAGAATGGATATGTTTTGTGTTTAATATTGAGTTAATCTTGTTTTGCAAAGATGATCCAGTTTCAGTTCACCCATTTGCCCCCCCCCCTTCTAACCTCAGCTCTTAAAATTATACACACCAACCAGCGTTTCAAACCCTCAACATATCCATTTACTCATACTATCTGCCCCCATAATGCCAAAAGTTACCTCCTCTTGATTTCACCTTCCTGAAAGTTATTTCGTAGAATGTGAAGGGACTCAAATCACCTAATAAAAGAATGTAGATCCGTCGACACCTAAACTGCCTTAGGGTCGACATTGTGGTTCTTCAGGAAACTCATCTCAACACCTCAGACACCAATAGAATGCGCAAACTTTGGGTAGGGCAAGCAGTAGTTTCCCCCTCAGTAAAAGGTAAAGCAGGAATCCTGCTCTTAATCAACAAGAACACCCAATGTGAAATAATATAATATCTTCTCATGGATGACGATGGCCGACTAATCACAGTTAGGCTCAAATCCCACAACAAAGAATGGGCTCTAACAACAGTATATGCACCAAATTCCTCATCCCACCAGTTCTTTCAGACGCTCACAACACATGTTGCTCCACATTATAACGGGCAATTTCAAACCTGTTATGTCCCCAATCGAAGACAGAAGAGCAGACTCGACCCGCAACTCCTCTAACTTAATTATACCACCCTCCCCACTAGCACAATGGTTGGAAAGCCTACATCTTATGGACATCTGGAGGCTGATTTATCCAGAAGGCAGAGACTTCACCTTTTTCTGTTCCCCGCACAACTCCCTCTCCAGAATAGATTATGTCTTCCTGAATTCTCAGATGCTCTCTTTTGCCAAGGACCCAACCATACATGACATTGCAATATCCGATCATGCCCCCATCTCTCTACATCTAATTGACTTCTCACCTCTAAACAACCTGAGAATTTGGAGATTTCCCACATATCTAGCTAAGGATGAAACCCTCAAACAAACGTTCGCTGATACCGGGCAGACTTCTCAGCCACGAACAGGGCCCACCTTGACATCCCCAATTTATTTTGGGAGACTGGTAAAACAGTACTAAGAGGCAAAATGATTCCCTATGCCGCGGCTTTCAAAAAGAAAGCTGTAGCAGAATATTGTGCCTCCAGTGAGAAACTCTGCATTGCTCATGCCACCCTGTCTGCTGACAACTCTTACCCCAACAGGAAGGCCTGGTGCTTAGTGAAAAACACATTTGATCTCTGTGCAGGCACCCAGGAAAAAATCCACCAATCTTTCCAGGAACTCAAATTCCATAAATTTGGTAACAAACCAGGAAAAGGACTCTCTCGCCTCTGTAGAGGTCTTCACACTCCAACCCACATAGCAGCTCTCTAAGATAATTTGGGCAATATCACAACCTCCCCCAAACAAATTAACAATGTCCTCAAAGACTTTTACGCCTCCCTCTACAGTGCAGAACCCATTGACGAGGGAAAGGCCATGGCCTTCTTATAAAAAGTTTGCTGACCTCAATGCTCCAATATCCACCCTAGAAATATCCGACACAATCAACTCTTTATCTTTGGGCAAAGGCCCAGATGGCTTCACCTCAAACTTCTATAAAATGTCAGCACCAACTATAATGCCCATTCTCCTGCCTGTCTACCAGGGCATTTTAGACGGAAACCCATATCTACCCACAGGTCATCAAGCTCACATCAAGCTCATCCCAAAGAAGGGCAAAGACCCCCTTCTGCCCTCCCTTCTACACCCTGCACAGACGGGCTTCACCCAAGGCAGATCCGCCACCGCGAACATTAGAAAAGTCCTTATGGTTCTGAAATTGGCCAAAGCGGGATCTGTCAGAGACCCGGCAAGTATTACATTAGATGCCAATAATGTTAACGTACAATGGCTCAGAAAGGCCCTTACAGCCTTAGGCTTTACAGACCCCTTCTGCCACCTCATCAATGCAATGTATGCTGAACCTTCAGCAAATATAGTTGCAGCAGGCCACATCTCTGACAGATTGCGTCTCCACAAAGGTACTAGACAGGGCTGTCCCCTATCCCCACTCCTCTTCAACCTGGCCTTGGAATACTTAAATACACACCCCCAACTCAGTGGGATCCAAGTATGCTCTCAGAAACTATAAAACGCTTTATTTGCAAATGATATATTCATCTTTTCTGCCAACCCACTTGAAGACATGCGCCTCATTCAAGAAACCTTCACCTGGTTCCGGCTCTGTTCAGGACTGCGCATTCATTTTGCCAAAAGTGAAATATTGCCCCTATTCCAGTCACATTCACATTCCTGGGCACCACGGTCAATCTTTCCCCTAGCTAAATCACATATCACTTATTTAGGCATAAAATTAGAAAAAAACCCTCTTCCGTTTACCAACTGAATTTTCATCCTACAATTCAAAAAATCATACAGGAATTAAAACACTGGGCCTCACTTCCCCTCTCCTTCCTGGGTAGATACTACCTATACAAAATGGTCAGCTTTCCTAAACTCCTCTACCCTCTCCAAACAATCCCCCTGTTTCTTAAACACTTAGACATCCAATGTCTTCACTCTGTCCTAACAGCTTTCCTCTGGAAAGGATGCAAACCTTGCATCGCCCTACACAAACTGTTTCCAACCAAATTTAAAGGGGGAACCTGTTTATTGAGAGTGGGCTTAGACTGGATCATCAAAACTTCAAGATACTTGAATTTCAAGCTTGAGTCGGAAATCACTAAACCATACGATATTTCTGCATTGCTGCACTGTGGTATCAGAAACCCCCCGCCACACCTGAAACAGAATCTACTAATTTGTGACACAGCGATAGCATGGTGGAAACTCGGGAGAAAACTTCGGGCACCCACCTACATGTCTATATATCTCAGTATATGCGGGCACCCCCTGTTTCCACAGGCGCAACAATTCCCAGCCTTCTCACAATGGGCTAAATCAGGCCTTTGTAGATCCAGCCAACTATTTGACATGTCATCAGGAAGACCCCTTCCACCATCTTTAATCCTGGAAAAACATAATCTTCCGTCACATCATCATCTCCATATCTACCAGGCAATCAGCTTTGTCACTGATAATTGCCCCCTCTACTCACATCGTTTTAAGAACTTGCTTATTGACCTCTTTATCCAAAGGGACTTACGTAAAATTTTGGACCTATATAAACCCTTGAGACTACATATAGTGCCATCTTCCAAATCTGTACCCTCTCCATCTTGGAATAAAGATATACATTCCTCAGAAGCCTTCAATACCATTCTACTAGGATACAAATCTACCTGCAAACTAATAGCTAACGAGTTCTGGAGAGAGCAGCAACTCAAGATCCTACACAGAGCCTATGTACACCTTACACTCTCCAAGGATCACCCAAACTCTGCCTTCTGTCCACTGTGCAAAACCAACAGATCTACGCTCCTCCACAAACTCTGGTCATGCCCTTCAATTGATGACTTTTGGAAAACTGTGGAACTCTTCACCCCCTCAGTAACCGGCCTCATCCCTCATAGTAGTATATATCCATTGCTATTTGGTAACTTAGATGTCCTCATTGCATATCTCACCAAAAACCAAGCAAGCATTCTACAACATAACAAAGCCTGGATTTTAACTTGCTACATGTCAGCACGTAGAGCCATTCTGAGGAATTGGATCTCTATCTCTCCACCCTCCGCCAATGAAGTCAAGGCAGATCTTATCAAGCTACTTAAGATAGAGAAACTTGACACCCTGCCTTCAAAACACTGACTTCTTGGACAGAGGAATCCCCCAAACAACCAGAGGCCCTAGAGGCTTCTCTTACTCTCCTACAAACCCATTAACCAAACTACATCCCAAATCTCTGAGCTGGTTGTTCCACATATCGAAGCCAATCCAAGGAATCCACACCAACCTGTTTCAGCCACCTACCCAATTAAATCTCCCTTTCCCACACAAACTGCATTTGAGTACCAAAATGTCACGTTAAATATTTTGTTATCTCGGACTTTATCCATGACTCTTTGTTATGTTTACCCTGGTTATGTATCAGTAAATTGGGTATATTGAAGCTAATTTTATGAGTTGCCATTGTGAATGTAATGACTTTTTGACTGCGGTTAGACCTACCCTCCCTTCCCGACTTTCATTTTGTCACATCG